>WEDG01009834.1:0-15156 GCA_017591395.1 Schistocephalus solidus | reverse complement strand
GCTATTGCGGTGAAAAGTTAGGTTTGTGTGTAATAATGGTCACAAGAAGGATCTTATCCAACAGAGACAGAACTGATGGTGGTAAGTAAGTTATTGCGGTGAATAGGTGGGTTTGTGTGTAGAAATGGTCAACAGAAGGATCTCATCCAACAGAGTCAGAATTGATGGGTGTAAGTAAGCTATTGCGGTGAATAGGTGGGTTTGTGTGTAGAAATGGTCAACAGAAGGATCTCATACAACAGAGTCAGAATTGATGGTGTAAGGTAAGCTATTGCGGTGAATAGGTGGGTTTGTGTGTAGAAATGGTCACCAGAAGGATCTCATCCAACAGAGTCAGAATTGATGGTGGTAAGTAAGCTATTGCGGTGAATAGGTGGGTTTGTGTGTAGAAATGGTCACCAGAAGGATCTCATCCAACAGAGTCAGAATTGATGGTGGTAAGTAAGCTATTGCGGTGAATAGGTGGGTTTGTGTGTAGAAATGGTCACCAGAAGGATATCATCCAACAGAGTCAGAATTGATGGTGGTAAGTAAGCTATTGCGGTGAATAGGTGGGTTTGTGTGTAGAAATGGTCACCAGAAGGATCTCATCCAACAGAGTCAGAATTGATGGTGGTAAGTAAGCTATTGCGGTGAATAGGTGGGTTTGTGTGTAGAAATGGTCACCAGAAGGATCTCATCCAACAGAGTCAGAATTGATGGTGGTAAGTAATCTATTGCGGTGAATAGGTGGGTTTGTGTGTAGAAATGGTCACCAGAAGGATCTCATCCAACAGAGTCAGAATTGATGGTGGTAAGTAAGCTATTGCGGTGAATAGGCGGGTTTGTGTGTAAAAAATGGTCACCAGAAGGATCTCATCCAACAGAGTCAGAATTGATGGTGGTAAGTAAGCTATTGCGGTGAATAGGTGGGTTTGTGTGTAGAAATGGTCACCAGAAGGATCTCATCCAACAGAGTCAGAATTGATGGTGGTAAGTAAGCTATTGCGGTGAATAGGTGGGTTTGTGTGTAGAAATGGTCACCAGAAGGATCTCATCCAACAGAGTCAGAATTGATGGTGGTAAGTAAGCTATTGCGGTGAATAGGTTCGGTTTGTGTGTAGAAATGGTCACCAGAAGGATCTCATCCAACAGAGTCAGAATTGATGGTGGTAAGTAAGCTATTGCGGTGAATAGGTGGGTTTGTGTGTAGAAATGGTCACCAGAAGGATCTCATCCAACAGAGTCAGAATTGATGGTGGTAAGTAAGCTATTGCGGTAAATAGGTGGGTTTGTGTGTAGAAATGGTCACCAGAAGGATCTCATCCAACAGAGTCAGAATTGATGGTGGTAAGTAAGCTATTGCGGTGAATAGGTGGGTTTGTGTGTAGAAATGGTCACCAGAAGGATCTCATCCAACAGAGTCAGAATTGATGGTGGTAAGTAAGCTATTGCGGTGAATAGGTGGGTTTGTGTGTAGAAATGGTCACCAGAAGGATCTCATCCAACAGAGTCAGAATTGATGGTGGTAAGTAAGCTATTGCGGTGAAATAGGTGGGTTTGTGTGTAGAAATGGTCACCAGAAGGATCTCATCCAAACAGAGTCAGAAATTGATGGTGGTAAGTAAGCTATTGCGGTGAATAGGTGGGTTTGTGTGTAGAAATGGTCACCAGAAGGATCTCATCCAACAGAGTCAGAATTGATGGTGGTAAGTAAGCTATTGCGGTGAATAGGTGGGTTTGTGTGTAGAAATGGTCACCAGAAGGATCTCATCCAACAGAGTCAGAATTGATGGTGGTAAGTAAGCTATTGCGGTGAATAGGTGGGTTTGTGTGTAGAAATGGTCACCAGAAGGATCTCATCCAACAGAGTCAGAATTGATGGTGGTAAGTAAGCTATTGCGGTTGAATAGGTGGGTTTGTGTGTACGAATGGTCACCAGAAGGATCTCATCCAACAGAGTCAGAATTGATGGTGGTAAGTAAGCTATTGCGGCGAATAGGTAGTGTTTGTGTGTAGAAATGGTCACCAGAAGGATCTCATCCAACAGAGTCAGAAATGATGGTGGTAAGTAAGCTATTAGCGGTGAATAGGTGGGTTTGTGTGTAGAAATGGTCACCAGAAGGATCTCATTCAAAAGAGTCAAAATTGAGTGCTGGTAAGTAAGCTATTGCAGTAAAAAGGTGGGTTTGTGTGTAGAAATGGTCACCAGAAGGATCTCATCCAACAGAGTCAGAATTGATGGTGGTAAGTAAGCTATTGCGGTGAATAGGTGGGTTTGTGTGTAGAAATGGTCACCAGAAGGATCTCATCCAACAGAGTCAGAATTGATGGTGGTAAGTAAGCTATTGCGGTGAATAGGTGGGTTTGTGTGTAGAAATGGTCACCAGAAGGATCTCATCCAACAGAGTCAGAATTGATGGTGGTAAGTAAGCTATTGCGGTGAATAGGTGGGTTTGTGTGTAGAAATGGTCACCAGAAGGATCTCATCCAACAGAGTCAGAATTGATGGTGGTAAGTAAGCTATTGCGGTGAATAGGTGGGTTTTGTGTGTAAAAATGGTCACCAGAAGGATCTCATCCAACAGAGTCAGAATTAATGGTGGTAAGTAAGCTATTGCGGTGAATAGGTGGGTTTGTGTGTAGAAATGGTCACCAGAAGGATCTCATCCAACAGAGTCAGAATTGATGGTGGTAAGTAAGCTATTGCGGTGAATAGGTGGGTTTGTGTGTAAAATGGTCACCAGAAGGATCTCATCCAACAGAGTCAGAATTGATGGTGGTAAGTAAGCTATTGCGGTGAATAGGTGGGTTTGTGTGTAGAAATGGTCACCAGAAGGATCTCATCCAACAGAATCAGAATTGATGGTGGTAAGTAAGCTATTGCGGTGAATAGGTGGGTTTGTGTGTAGAAATGGTCACCAGAAGGATCTCATCCAACAGAGTCAGAATTGATGGTGGTAAGTAAGCTATTGCGGTGAATAGGTGGGTTTGTGTGTAGAAATGGTCACCAGAAGGATCTCATCCAACAGAGTCAGAATTGATGGTGGTAAGTAAGCTATTGCGGTGAATTGGTGGGTTTGTGTGTAGAAATGGTCACCAGAAGGATCTCATCCAACAGAGTCAGAATTGATGGTGGTAAGTAAGCTATTGCGGTGAATAGGTGGGTTTGTGTGTAGAAATGGTCACCAGAAGGATCTCATCCAACAGAGTCAGAATTGATGGTGGTAAGTAAGCTATTGCGGTGAATAGGTGGGTTTGTGTGTAGAAATGGTCACCAGAAGGATCTCATCCAACAGAGTCAGAATTGATGGTGGTAAGTAAGCTATTGCGTTGAATAGGTGGGTTTGTGTGTAGAAATGGTCACCAGAAGGATCTCATCCAACAGAGTCAGAATTGATGGTGGTAAGTAAGCTATTGCGGTGAATAGGTGGGTTTGTGTGTAGAAATGGTCACCAGAAGGATCTCATCCAACAGAGTCAGAATTGATGGTGGTAAGTAAGCTATTGCGGTGAATAGGTGGGTTTGTGTGTAGAAATGGTCACCAGAAGGATCTCATCCAACAGAGTCAGAATTGATGGTGGTAAGTAAGCTATTGCGGTGAATAGGTGGGTTTGTGTGTAGAAATGGTCACCAGAAGGATCTCATCCAACAGAGTCAGAATTGATGGTGGTAAGTAAGCTATTGCGGTGAATAGGTGGGTTTGTGTGTAGAAATGGTCACCAGAAGGATCTCATCCAACAGAGTCAGAATTGATGGTGGTAAGTAAGCTATTGCGGTGAATAGGTGGGTTTGTGTGTAGAAATGGTCACCAGAAGGATCTCATCCAACAGAGTCAGAATTGATGGTGGTAAGTAAGCTATTGCGGTGAATAGGTGGGTTTGTGTGTAGAAATGGTCACCAGAAGGATCTCATCCAACAGAGTCAGAATTGATGGTGGTAAGTAAGCTATTGCGTTGAATAGGTGGGTTTGTGTGTAGAAATGGTCACCAGAAGGATCTCATCCAACAGAGTCAGAATTGATGGTGGTAAGTAAGCTATTGCGGTGAATAGGTGGGTTTGTGTGTAGAAATGGTCACCAGAAGGATCTCATCCAACAGAGTCAGAATTGATGGTGGTAAGTAAGCTATTGCGGTGAATAGGTGGGTTTTGTGTGTAGAAATGGTCACCAGAAGGATCTCATCCAACAGAGTCAGAATTGATGGTGGTAAGTAAGCTATTGCGGTGAATAGGTGGGTTTGTGTGTAGAAATGGTCACCAGAAGGATCTCATCCAACAGAGTCAGAATTGATGGTGGTAAGTAAGCTATTGCGGTGAATAGGTGGGTTTGTGTGTAGAAATGGTCACCAGAAGGATCTCATCCAACAGAGTCAGAATTGATGGTGGTAAGTAAGCTATTGCGGTGAATAGGTGGGTTTGTGTGTAGAAATGGTCACCAGAAGGATCTCATCCAACAGAGTCAGAATTGATGGTGGTAAGTAAGCTATTGCGGTGAATAGGTGGTTTTGTGTAGAAATGGTCACCAGAAGGATCTCATCCAACAGAGTCAGAATTGATGGTGGTAAGTAAGCTATTGCGGTGAATAGGTGGGTTTGTGTGTAGAAATGGTCACCAGAAGGATCTCATCCAACAGAGTCAGAATTGATGGTGGTAAGTAAGCTATTGCGGTGAATAGGTGGGTTTGTGTGTAGAAATGGTCACCAGAAGGATCTCATCCAACAGAGTCAGAATTGATGGTGGTAAGTAAGCTATTGCGGTGAATAGGTGGGTTTGTGTGTAGAAATGGTCACCAGAAGGATCTCATCCAACAGAGTCAGAATTGATGTAGGTATGTTAGCTATTGTGGTGAATAGGTGGGTTTGTGTGTAGAAATGGTCACCAGAAGGATCTCATCCAACAGAGTCAGAATTGATGGTGGTAAGTAAGCTATTGCGGTGAATAGGTGGTTTTTGGTAGAAATGGTCACCAGAAGGATCTCCTCCAACAGAGTCAGAATTGATGGTGGTAAGTAAGCTATTGCGGTGAATAGGTGGGTTTGTGTGTAGAAATGGTCACCAGAAGGATCTCATCCAACAGAGTCAGAATTGATGGTGGTAAGTAAGCTATTGCGGTGAATAGGTGGCTTTGTGTAGAAATGGTCACCAGAAGGATCTCGTCCAACAGAGACAGAATTGATGTTGGTAAGTAAGGTATTGCGGTGAATAGGTGGGTTTGGGTGTAGAAATGGTCACCAGAAGGAGCTTATCCAACAGAGTCAGAATTGATGGTGGTAAGTAAGCTATTGCGGTGAATAGGTGGGTTTGTGTGTAGAAATGGTCACCAGAAGGATCTCATCCAACAGAGTCAGAATTGATGGTGGTAAGTAAGCTATTGCGGTGAATAGGTGGGTTTGTGTGTAGAAATGGTCACCAGAAGGATCTCATCCAACAGAGTCAGAATTGATGGTGGTAAGTAAGCTATTGCGGTGAATAGGTGGGTTTTGTGTAGAAATGGTCACCAGAAGGATCTCATCCAACAGAGTCAGAATTGATGGTGGTAAGTAAGCTATTGCGGTGAATAGGTGGGTTTGTGTGTAGAAATGGTCACCAGAAGGATCTCATCCAACAGAGTCAGAATTGATGGTGGTAAGTAAGCTATTGCGGTGAATAGGTGGGTTTGTGTGTAGAAATGGTCACCAGAAGGATCTCATCCAACAGAGTCAGAATTGATGGTGGTAAGTAAGCTATTGCGGTGAATAGGTGGGTTTGTGTGTAGAAATGGTCACCAGAAGGATCTCATCCAACAGAGTCAGAATTGATGGTGGTAAGTAAGCTATTGCGGTGAATAGGTGGGTTTGTGTGTAGAAATGGTCACCAGAAGGATCTCATCCAACAGAGTCAGAATTGATGGTGGTAAGTAAGCTATTGCGGTGAATAGGTGGGTTTGTGTGTAGAAATGGTCACCAGAAGGATCTCATCCAACAGAGTCAGAATTGATGGTGGTAAGTAAGCTATTGCGGTGAATAGGTGGGTTTGTGTGTAGAAATGGTCACCAGAAGGATCTCATCCAACAGAGTCAGAATTGATGGTGGTAAGTAAGCTATTGCGGTGAATAGGTGGGTTTGTGTGTAGAAATGGTCACCAGAAGGATCTCATCCAACAGAGTCAGAATTGATGGTGGTAAGTAAGCTATTGCGGTGAATAGGTGGGTTTGTGTGTAGAAATGGTCACCAGAAGGATCTCATCCAACAGAGTCAGAATTGATGGTGGTAAGTAAGCTATTGCGGTGAATAGGTGGGTTTGTGTGTAGAAATGGTCACCAGAAGGATCTCATCCAACAGAGTCAGAATTGATGGTGGTAAGTAAGCTATTGCGGTGAATAGGTGGGTTTGTGTGTAGAAATGGTCACCAGAAGGATCTCATCCAACAGAGTCAGAATTGATGGTGGTAAGTAAGCTATTGCGGTGAATAGGTGGGTTTGTGTGTAGAAATGGTCACCAGAAGGATCTCATCCAACAGAGTCAGAATTGATGGTGGTAAGTAAGCTATTGCGGTGAATAGGTGGGTTTGTGTGTAGAAATGGTCACCAGAAGGATCTCATCCAACAGAGTCAGAATTGATGGTGGTAAGTAAGCTATTGCGGTGAATAGGTGGGTTTGTGTGTAGAAATGGTCACCAGAAGGATCTCATCCAACAGAGTCAGAATTGATGGTGGTAAGTAAGCTATTGCGGTGAATAGGTGGGTTTGTGTGTAGAAATGGTCACCAGAAGGATCTCATCCAACAGAGTCAGAATTGATGGTGGTAAGTAAGCTATTGCGGTGAATAGGTGGGTTTGTGTGTAGAAATGGTCACCAGAAGGATCTCATCCAACAGAGTCAGAATTGATGGTGGTAAGTAAGCTATTGCGGTGAATAGGTGGGTTTGTGTGTAGAAATGGTCACCAGAAGGATCTCATCCAACAGAGTCAGAATTGATGGTGGTAAGTAAGCTATTGCGGTGAATAGGTGGGTTTGTGTGTAGAAATGGTCACCAGAAGGATCTCATCCAACAGAGTCAGAATTGATGGTGGTAAGTAAGCTATTGCGGTGAATAGGTGGGTTTGTGTGTAGAAATGGTCACCAGAAGGATCTCATCCAACAGAGTCAGAATTGATGGTGGTAAGTAAGCTATTGCGGTGAATAGGTGGGTTTGTGTGTAGAAATGGTCACCAGAAGGATCTCATCCACCAGAGTCAAATTGATGGTGGTAAGTAAGCTATTGCGGTGAATAGGTGGGTTTGTGTGTAGAAATGGTCACCAGAAGGATCTCATCCAACAGAGTCAGAATTGATGGTGGTAAGTAAGCTATTGCGGTGAATAGGTGGGTTTGTGTGTAGAAATGGTCACCAGAAGGATCTCATCCAACAGAGTCAGAATTGATGGTGGTAAGTAAGCTATTGCGGTGAATAGGTGGGTTTGTGTGTAAAAAATGGTCACCAGAAGGATCTCATCCAACAGAGTCAGAATTGATGGTGGTAAGTAAGCTATTGCGGTGAATAGGTGGGTTTGTGTGTAGAAATGGTCACCAGAAGGATCTCATCCAACAGAGTCAGAATTGATGGTGGTAAGTAAGCTATTGCGGTGAATAGGTGGGTTTGTGTGTAGAAATGGTCACCAGAAGGATCTCATCCAACAGAGTCAGAATTGATGGTGGTAAGTAAGCTATTGCGGTGAATAGGTGGGTTTATGTGTAGAAATGGTCACCAGAAGGATCTCATCCAATAGAGTCAGAATTGATGGTGGTAAGTAAGCTATTGCGGTGAATAGGTGTGTTTGTGTGTAGAAATGGTCACCAGAAGGATCTCATCCAACAGAGTCAGAATTGATGGTGGTAAGTAAGCTATTGCGGTGAATAGGTGGGTTTGTGTGTAGAAATGGTCACCAGAAGGATCTCATCCAACAGAGTCAGAATTGATGGTGGTAAGTAAGCTATTGCGGTGAATAGGTGGGTTTGTGTGTAGAAATGGTCACCAGAAGGATCTCATCCAACAGAGTCAGAATTGATGGTGGTAAGTAAGCTATTGCGGTGAATAGGTGGGTTTGTGTGTAGAAATGGTCACCAGAAGGATCTCATCCAACAGAGTCAGAATTGATGGTGGTAAGTAAGCTATTGCGGTGAATAGGTGGGTTTGTGTTGAAATGGTCACCAGAAGGATCTCATCCAACAGAGTCAGAATTGATGGTGGTAAGTAAGCTATTGCGGTGAATAGGTGGGTTTGTGTGTAGAAATGGTCACCAGAAGGATCTCATCCAACAGAGTCAGAATTGATGGTGGTAAGTAAGCTATTGCGGTGAATAGGTGGGTTTGTGTGTAGAAATGGTCACCAGAAGGATCTCATCCAACAGAGTCAGAATTGATGGTGGTAAGTAAGCTATTGCGGTGAATAGGTGGGTTTGTGTTTGAAATGGTCACCAGAAGGATCTCATCCAACAGAGTCAGAATTGATGGTTGTAAGTTAGCTATTGCGGTGAATAAGTGGGTTTGTGTGTAGAAATGGTCACCAGAAGGATCTCATCCAACAGAGTCAGAATTGATGGTGGTAAGTAAGCTATTGCGGTGAATAGGTGGGTTTGTGTGTAGAAATGGTCACCAGAAGGATCTCATCCAACAGAGTCAGAATTGATGGTGGTAAGTAAGCTATTGCGGTGAATAGGTGGGTTTGTGTGTAGAAATGGTCACCAGAAGGATCTCATCCAACAGAGTCAGAATTGATGGTGGTAAGTAAGCTATTGCGGTGAATAGGTGGGTTTGTGTGTAGAAATGGTCACCAGAAGGATCTCATCCATCCGAGTCAGTATTAATGGTGGTAAGTAAGCTATTGCGGTGAATAGGTGGTTTTTTTGTGTAGTAATGGTCACCAGAAGGATCTTATCCAACAGAGTCAGAATTGATGGTGGTAAGTAAGCTATTGCGGTGAATAGGTGGGTTTGTGTGTAGAAATGGTCACCAGAAGGATCTCATCCAACAGAGTCAGAATTGATGGTGGTAAGTAAGCTATTGCGGTGAATAGGTGGGTTTTGTGTGTAGAAATGGTCACCAGAAGGATCTCATCCAACAGAGTCAGAATTGATGGTGGTAAGTAAGCTATTGCGGTGAATAGGTGGGTTTGTGTGTAGAAATGGTCACCAGAAGGATCTCATCCAACAGAGTCAGAATTGATGGTGGTAAGTAAGCTATTGCGGTGAATAGGTGGGTTTGTGTGTAGAAATGGTCACCAGAAGGATCTCATCCAACAGAGTCAGAATTGATGGTGGTAAGTAAGCTATTGCGGTGAATAGGTGGGTTTGTGTGTAGAAATGGTCACCAGAAGGATCTCATCCAACAGAGTCAGAATTGATGGTGGTAAGTAAGCTATTGCGGTGAATAGGTGGGTTTGTGTGTAGAAATGGTCACCAGAAGGATCTCATCCAACAGAGTCAGAATTGATGGTGGTAAGTAAGCTATTGCGGTGAATAGGTGGGTTTGTGTGTAGAAATGGTCACCAGAAGGATCTCATCCAACAGAGTCAGAATTGATGGTGGTAAGTAAGCTATTGCGGTGAATAGGTGGGTTTGTGTGTAGAAATGGTCACCAGAAGGATCTCATCCAACAGAGTCAGAATTGATGGTGGTAAGTAAGCTATTGCGGTGAATAGGTGGGTTTGTGTGTAGAAATGGTCACCAGAAGGATCTCATCCAACAGAGTCAGAATTGATGGTGGTAAGTAAGCTATTGCGGTGAATAGGTGGGTTTTGTGTGTAGAAATGGTCACCAGAAGGATCTCATCCAACAGAGTCAGAATTGATGGTGGTAAGTAAGCTATTGCGGTGAATAGGTGGGTTTGTGTGTAGAAATGGTCACCAGAAGGATCTCATCCAACAGAGTCAGAATTGATGGTGGTAAGTAAGCTATTGCGGTGAATAAGGTGGGTTTTTGTGTAAGAAATGGTCACCAGAAGGATCTCATCCAACAGAGTCAGAATTGATGGTGGTAAGTAAGCTATTGCGGTGAATAGGTGGGTTTGTGTGTAGAAATGGTCACCAGAAGGATCTCATCCAACAGAGTCAGAATTGATGGTGGTAAGTAAGCTATTGCGGTGAATAGGTGGGTTTGTGTGTAGAAATGGTCACCAGAAGGATCTCATCCAACAGAGTCAGAATTGATGGTGGTAAGTAAGCTATTGCGGTGAATAGGTGGTTTGTGTGTAAGAAATGGTCACCAGAAGGATCTCATCCAACAGAGTCAGAATTGATGGTGGTAAGTAAGCTATTGCGGTGAATAGGTGGGTTTGTGTGTAGAAATGGTCACCAGAAGGATCTCATCCAACAGAGTCAGAATTGATGGTGGTAAGTAAGCTATTGCGGTGAATAGGTGGGTTTGTGTGTAGAAATGGTCACCAGAAGGATCTCATCCAACAGAGTCAGAATTGATGGTGGTAAGTAAGCTATTGCGGTGAATAGGTGGGTTTGTGTGTAGAAATGGTCACCAGAAGGATCTCATCCAACAGAGTCAGAATTGATGGTGGTAAGTAAGCTATTGCGGTGAATAGGTGGGTTTTGTGTAGAAATGGTCACCAGAAGGATCTCATCCAACAGAGTCAGAATTGATGGTGGTAAGTAAGCTATTGCGGTGAATAGGTGGGTTTGTGTGTAGAAATGGTCACCAGAAGGATCTCATCCAACAGAGTCAGAATTGATGGTGGTAAGTAAGCTATTGCGGTGAATAGGTGGGTTTGTGTGTAGAAATGGTCACCAGAAGGATCTCATCCAACAGAGTCAGAATTGATGGTGGTAAGTAAGCTATTGCGGTGAATAGGTGGTTTGTGTGTGAAATGGTCACCAGAAGGATCTCATCCAACAGAGTCAGAATTGATGGTGGTAAGTAAGCTATTGCGGTGAATAGGTGGGTTTGTGTGTAGAAATGGTCACCAGAAGGATCTCATCCAACAGAGTCAGAATTGATGGTGGTAAGTAAGCTATTGCGGTGAATAGGTGGGTTTGTGTGTAGAAATGGTCACCAGAAGGATCTCATCCAACAGAGTCAGAATTGATGGTGGTAAGTAAGCTATTGCGGTGAATAGGTGGGTTTTGTGTGTAGAAATGGTCACCAGAAGGATCTCATCCAACAGAGTCAGAATTGATGGTGGTAAGTAAGCTATTGCGGTGAATAGGTGGGTTTGTGTGTAGAAATGGTCACCAGAAGGATCTCATCCAACAGAGTCAGAATTGATGGTGGTAAGTAAGCTATTGCGGTGAATAGGTGGGTTTGTGTGTAGAAATGGTCACCAGAAGGATCTCATCCAACAGAGTCAGAATTGATGGTGGTAAGTAAGCTATTGCGGTGAATAGGTGGGTTTGTGTGTAGAAATGGTCACCAGAAGGATCTCATCCAACAGAGTCAGAATTGATGGTGGTAAGTAAGCTATTGCGGTGAATAGGTGGGTTTGTGTGTAGAAATGGTCACCAGAAGGATCTCATCCAACAGAACAAGAATTGATGGTGGTAAGTAAGCTATTGCGGTTAATAGGTGGGTTTGTGTGTATTAATTGTCACCAAAAGAATCCCATCCAACAGAGTCAGAATTGGTGGTGGTAAGTAAGCTATTGCGGTGAATAGGTGGGTTTGTGTGTAGAAATGGTCACCAGAAGGATCTCATCCAACAGAGTCAGAATTGATGGTGGTAAGTAAGCTATTGCGGTGAATAGGTGGGTTTGTGTGTAGAAATGGTCACCAGAAGGATCTCATCCAACAGAGTCAGAATTGATGGTGGTAAGTAAGCTATTGCGGTGAATAGGTGGGTTTGTGTGTAGAAATGGTCACCAGAAGGATCTCATCCAACAGAGTCAGAATTGATGGTGGTAAGTAAGCTATTGCGGTCGAATAGGTGGATTTGTGTGTAGAAATGGTCACCAGAAGGATCTCATCCAACAGAGTCAGAATTGATGGTGGTAAGTAAAGCTATTGCGGTGAATAGGTGGGTTTGTGTGTAGAAATGGTCACCAGAAGGATCTCATCCAACAGAGTCAGAATTGATGGTGGTAAGTAAGCTATTGCGGTGAATAGGTGGGTTTGTGTGTAGAAATGGTCACCAGAAAGGATCTCATCCAACAGAGTCAGAATTGATGGTGGTAAGTAAGCTATTGCGGTGAATAGGTGGGTTTGTGTGTAGAAATGGTCACCAGAAGGATCTCATCCAACAGAGTCAGAATTGATGGTGGTAAGTAAGCTATTGCGGTGAATAGGTGGTTTTGTGTGCAGAAATGGTCACCAGAAGGATCTCATCCAACAGAGTCAGAATTGATGGTGGTAAGTAAGCTATTGCGGTGAATAGGTGGGTTTGTGTGTAGAAATGGTCACCAGAAGGATCTCATCCAACAGAGTCAGAATTGATGGTGGTAAGTAAGCTATTGCGGTGAATAGGTGGGTTTTGTGTAGAAATGGTCACCAGAAGGATCTCATCCAACAGAGTCAGAATTGATGGTGGTAAGTAAGCTATTGCGGTGAATAGGTGGGTTTTGTGTGTAGAAATGGTCACCAGAAGGATCTCATCCAACAGAGTCAGAATTGATGGTGGTAAGTAAGCTATTGCGGTGAATAGGTGGGTTTTGTGTGTAGAAATGGTCACCAGAAGGATCTCATCCAACAGAGTCAGAATTGATGGTGGTAAGTAAGCTATTGCGGTGAATAGGTGGGTTTGTGTGTAGAAAATGGTCACCAGAAGGATCTCATCCAACAGAGTCAGAATTGATGGTGGTAAGTAAGCTATTTGCGGTGAATAGGTGGTTTTGTGTGTAGAAAATGGTCACCAGAAGGATCTCATCCAACAGAGTCAGAATTGATGGTGGTAAGTGCTTTGCGGTGAATAGGTGGGTTTGTGTGTAGAAATGGTCACCAGAAGGATCTCATCCAACAGAGTCAGAATTGATGGTGGTAAAGTAAGCTATTGCGGTGAATAGGTGGGTTTGTGTGTAGAAATGGTCACCAGGAAGGATCTCATCCAACAGAGTCAGAATTGATGGTGGTAAGTAAGCTATTGCGGTGAATAGGTGGGTTTGTGTAGAAATGGTCACCAGAAGGATCTCATCCAACAGAGTCAGAATTGATGGTGGTAAGTAAGCTATTGCGGTGAATAGGTGGTTTTTTTATGTAGAAATGGTCACCGAAGGATCTCATCCAACAGAGTCAGAATTGATGGTGGTAAGTAAGCTATTGCGGTGAATAGGTGGGTTTGTGTGTAGAAATGGTCACCAGAAGGATCTCATCCAACAGAGACAGAATTGATGGTGGTAAGTAAGCTATTGCGGTGAATAGGTGGGTTTGTGTGTAGAAATGGTCACCAGAAGGATCTCATCCAACAGAGTCAGAATTGATGGTGGTAAGTAAGCTATTGCGGTGAAATAGGTGGGTTTGTGTGTAGAAATGGTCACTCAGAAGGATCTCATCAGATTAGAGTCAAGAATTGATGGTGGTAAGTAAGCTATTTGCGGTGAATAGGTGGGTTTGTGTGTAGAAATGGTCACCAGAAGGATCTCATCCAACGAAGTCAAGAATTGATGGTGGTAAGTAAGCTATTGCGGTGAATAGGTGGGTTTGTGTGTAGAAATGGTCACCAGAAAGGATCTCATCCAACAGAGTCAGAATTGATGGTGGTAAAGTAAGCTATTGCGGTGAATAGGTGGGTTTGTGTGTAGAAATGGTCACCAGAAGGATCTCATCCAAGAGTCAGAATTGATGGTGGTAAGTAAAGCTATTGCGGTGAATAGGTGGGTTTATTGTGTAGAAATGGTCACCAGAAGGATCTTATCCAACAGAGTCAAGAATTGATGGTGGTAAGTAAGCTATTGCGGTGAATGGGTGAGTTTGTGTGTAGAAATGGTCACCAGAAGGATCTCATCCAACAGAGTCAGAATTGAGTGGTGGTAAGTAAGCTATTGCGGTGAATAGGTGGGTTTGTGTAGAAATGGTCACCAGAAGGATCTCATCCAACAGAGTCAGAATGGATGGTGGTAAGTAAGCTATTGCGGTGAATAGGTGGGTTTGTGTGTAATAATGGTCACCAGAAGGATCTCATCCAAACAGAGTCAGAATTGATGGTGGTAAGTAAGCTTTTGCGGTGAACAGGTGGGTTTGTGTGTAGAAATGGTCACTAGAAGGATCTCATACAATTGAGTCAGAATTGATGGTGGTATGTAAGCTTTTGCGGTGAATAGGTGGGTTTGTGTGTAATAATGGTCACCAGAAGGATTTCATCCAACAGAGTCAGAATTGATGGTGGTAAGAAAGCTATATCGGTGAATAGGTGGGTTTAAAGTGTAATAATGGTCACCAGAAGGATCTCATCCAATAGAGTCAGAATTGATGGTGGTAAGTAAGCTATTGCGGTGAATAGGTGGGTTTGTGTGTAGAAATGGTCACCAGAAAGAAATCTCATCCAACAGAGTCAGAATTGATGGTGGTAAGTAAGCTATTGCGGTGAATAGGTGGGTTTTGTGTGTAGAAATAGTCACCAGAAGGATTCTCATCCAACAGAGTCAGAATTTATTGTTGTAGGAAAGCTATTGCGGTGAATAGGTAGTTTGTGTGTAATAATGGTCACCAGAAGGATCTCATCCAACAGAGTCAGAATTGATGGTGGTAAGTAAGCTATTGCGGTGAATAGGGTGGGCTTTGTGTGTAGAAATGGTCACCAGAAGGATCTCATCCAACAGAGTCAGAATTGATGGTGGTAAGTAAGCCATTGCGGTGAATAGGTGGTTTTTGTGTAGAAATGGTCACCAGAAAGGATCTCATCCAACAGAGTCAGAATTGATGGGTGGTAAGTAAGCTATTGCGGTGAATAGGTGGTTTGTGTGTAGAAATGGTCACCAGAAGGATCTCAACCAACAGAGCCAGAATTGATGGTGGTAGAAAGCTATTGCGGTGAATAGGTGGGTTAATAGTGTAATAATGGTCACCAGAAGGATCTCATCCAATAGAGTCAGAATTGATGGTGGTAAGTAAGCTATTGCGGTGAATAGGGTGGGTTTGTGTGTAGAAATGGTCACCAGAAAGGATCTCATCCAAAAGAGTCAGAATTGATGGTGGTAAGTAAGCCATTGCGGTGAATAGGTGGGTTTTGTGTGTAGAAATGGTCACAAGAAGGATCTCATCCAAACAGAGTCAGAATTGATGGTGGGCAAGCT
>WEDG01009833.1:0-18901 GCA_017591395.1 Schistocephalus solidus | reverse complement strand
CCTGCTGTATACGCCTGCTTTAACTTCATACCCGGGAGAAAATGCTTCAAACTCCCACATTGATCGATTATGCCAGAGATTTCGTTTAGAATCGTAGCGGCTCGTACAACTTACAGTGGTCTAACTTACTTCACCTCGAGGTCTTGCCACTGCCAACTGAGTTATTATCTGTCAATCTCTCGAGCATTCGGATGACTTCAACTTCGACTACATGCGCCTGAAGGCAGAGTTTCATCTTCGGATTATGAAGTCACGCCTTGGTCTCCCTCTGTGGAGGAAATTACTGCTGTGATGCTGGGGTTACGCAGAGGACGGTGGGAGGACACCCTATAAAGTTGCATTTCTGTTCAGGTCTATAGGCCCTGTCTAGATAACCAAAACACTATTGTTTCCGGTATTCAGACCTGTTAGTGCCTGTCCTTGATGGCATTTTGCTTAGAAGCGTTCGATCACAGAACGCCAGCTTTAGGCTTAGATCTTCCAACCCTGGGGTTGGGTATGGCTGGCCGACGATGACTAATAAGTCCAAAATCGCCATTCCAGTCAACCTCGTCTATCTGGTGTTCTCCTTCAGCACGCATCACTATTTGTCGTTCGACCGCCTGAGAGAGCCGTATATTTGAGCTCCGAGGCACAACTGCACTATATATTGAAAGTGCATTCGCCGATCGGTTTATGGGACAGGCACGTACAGTTGTGCCTTGGACCTCAAATGTACGGCTCTCTCAGGCAATCGCACGACAACTAGTAATGCGTGCTGAAGGAGAGAACCAGAAAGACACCGTTGACTGGAATGGCTATATATATATATATATATATATATATATATATATATATATATATATATGTGGGTGCCCCCCAAACGGGCCACGTGGTAGATGCGTTGGACCAACACGGGGCCACATCAGGGCACGGCATGCGTTATTCGGGTTGCGCTCCCATAACAAATGCCGAACATAGAGGTGTTATGGCACGCCTAGGGGTGGCTTGGACTTGGGGGACCCAGCCGCGCCAGCCACCTGCGTCCTCTCCCGCCTCTGGTCTTCTTGACTCTGTCTTGACACCGGGCTCAGGTGGGGGGAGGAGGAGAGAGTGCGGTAGATGCAGCGCAACTCTACTATCACTTTAAACTAAATCACGCGCAATTCACCGTCCCTGCTCCACTTTCCCATGGAGCATACGGTGGACATCGTCGGACTGCGACGGTTGAACTGTCGTGTCGTGTGTGTGTGTCCACTCCCATACAGGCAACTGACCGGCTTGGACAGTGGTCTGATTTTTTTTGGGGGGGGAGAGAGTGAGGTCGAGAGCTCAGTGCATTTTCCTCACTATAAACAAGCTGACGCGCTTGTAACTATCACGGTGCGCTTAAAGCCGTGGCTTTGAAGGTTGCCAACTGACGGGATAACTCAGACCGCGTAGTCAGCCCAATGTGTGTTTTGTGTGGAGTGGCTGACTGGCGGACTGAGAGTCAGGCTGCAATGGCTCCTTCTTAATGTGGTCTTTATGGCACCCCCACTCTGTGGGATCCGAGCCAGGTGTGGTGGCACGCCCACGGGCGGCTCCGGCCGCGCCAGCCACCTGTGCTCTCTCCCATCTCCGGTCTTCTTGACTGTGTCATGAGACCGGGCTCAGGTGGGGGAGGAGAAGAGAGTGCGGTAACGTTGAGTGCCGCGGTTGGAAGGTTGCCAACTGACAATTACACTCAGACCTCGCAGTTAGTCCAATGTGTGTTGTGTGGAGTGGCTGATTAGTGGTCTGAGAGTCAGGCTGCGATGGCTCCTTCTTAACGTGACCTCTGGCTATCTCACACATGGGAGATGTAAGCCGTTCAACCCCCTGTTGTGTGAATTCCTGGTGCTTGTGTTTGGGGAGCCAGGTCGTGTACGTAGTACACGTAGACGAGGTCATCAGCAGCTGTGCCCGCTTCCGCATCAGACAACTGACCAGCTCGGACGTGGTCTGATTGTGGGCGTGGGGGAGAGAGTGAGGTCGACAGCTGAGCGCATTTTCCTCACTATAAACAATCTGACGCGCTTGAAACTATCACAGTGCGCTAAAAGCCGTGGCTTGGAAGGTTGCCAACTGACGGGATAACTCGGACCGCGTGGTCAGCCCAATGTGTGTTTTGTATGTGGAGTGGCTGACTGGTGGACTGAGAGTCAGGTTGCAATGGCTCCTTCTTAATGTGGCCTTTATGGCACTCAGACTCCGTGGGATCCGAGCCAGGTGTGGTGGCACGCCCAGGGGCGGCTCCGGCCGCGCCAGCCACCTGCGCCCTCTCCCATCTCCGGTCTTCTTGACTCTGTCTTGACACCGGGCTCAGGTGGGGGAGGAGGAGAGAGTGCGGTAGCTGCAGCGCAAGGCTACTATCACTTAAAACTAATTCACGCGCAAGTCACCGTCCATGCTCCACTTTCCCATGGAGCATACGGTGGACATCGTCGGACTACGACGGTCGAACTGTCGTGCGTGTGTGTATGAAGAACCCTGTGCCCCCTAAACGGGCCACGTGGTAGATGCGTTGGAACAACACCGGGGCCACATTAGGGCACGGCAGGCGTTAGTCGAGTTGCGCTCCCATAACAAATGTCGAACATGGAGGTGTGGCTGCACGCCTAGGAGCAGCTAGGACTTAGGGGCCTAGCCACGCCAGCCACCTGCGTTCTCTCCCGCCTCCGGTCTTCTTGACTCTGTCTTGACACCGGGCTCAGGTGGGGGAGGAGGAGATAGTGCGGTAGATGCAGCGCAAGTCTACTATCACTTTAAACTAAATCACGCGCAAGTCACCGTCCCTGTTCCACTTTCCCAGGAAGCATACGGTGGACATCGTCGGACTACGACGGTTGAACTGTCGTGTCATGAAGAACCCCCAGCCTCTACCGATTTCTCCTGCCCACTGCGCCCGCAACTTCAACTCACGCATCGGCCTGGTCGGTCATCTGTGAATCCGTCGCACGGAGGCTGGTGAACCAGTGCCTGGGTCTCCGACATACAGTCGACGTGCCCGCCTCCACTGCCCTCACTGCTCCCGCACATTTACACACCACATGGGCCTATTAGGACATATGCGCCTCCATGACAACCTCCGGTAAACCACCGTAGGCTTAACTACATCAGCTCACACCACCTACACCAATACATCGACGACACCCTCACAATCACCATTTACCAGAGTATATCACGGTGTCCTAGAAACCGTGGCTGGGAGGTCTGCCAATCTGACGCTTCCACCAGACCACGCCGTCGTTCCACTGTATGTGCTGAGTGCTTTGAGCGGCTGACCAGTGGACTGGGAGTCAGGCGGCGATGGCTCCTCCATATCCCCTGAGTTTATGAATCCTGGTGTGTGCGTTATGGGGGCCAGGTCGTGCTGTGGCGCGCGAAGACGGGTACGCCGATCCGTCAGCCAATTCGCCCACTCCCACATCAGGCAACTGACCGGCTCGGACATTGTCTGATGGTGGGGGTTGGGGAGAGAGTGAGGTCGACAGCTCAGCTCATGTTCCTCACTATAAACAATCTGTTGCGCTTAAAACTATCACGCTGCGCTAAAAGCCGTGGCTTGGAAGGATGCCAACTGACGGGATAACTCGAACCGGGTGGTCAGCCCAATGTGTGTTTTGTGTGGAGTGGCTGACTGGCGGACTGAGAGTCAGGCTGCAATGGTTCTTTCTTAATTTGTTCTTCATGGCACTCCCACTCTGTGGGATCCGAGCCAGGTGTAGTGGTACGCCCAGGGGCGGCTCCGGCCGTGCCAGCCACCTGCGACCTCTCTCATCTCCGATCTTCTTGCCTGTGTCGTGAGACCGGGCTCAGGTGGGGGAGGAGAAGAGTGTGCGGTAACGTTAACCGCCGCGTTTGGAAGGTTGCCAACTGACAATTACACTCAGACCTCGCAGTTAGTCCAATGTGTGTTGTGTGGAGTGGCTGATTAGTGGTCTGAGAGTCAGGCTGCGATGGCTCCTTCTTAACGTGACCTCTGGCTATCTCACACATGGGAGATGTAAGCCGTTCAACCCCCTGTTGTGTGAATTCCTGGTGCTTGTTTTTGGGGAGCCAGGTCGTGTACGTAGTACACGTAGACGAGGTCATCAGCAGCTGTGCCCGCTTCCGCATCAGACAACTGACCAGCTCGGACGTGGTCTGATTGTGGGCGTGGGGGAGAGAGTGAGGTCGACAGCTGAGCGCATTTTCCTCACTATAAACAATCTGACGCGCTTGAAACTATCACAGTGCGCTAAAAGCCGTGGCTTGGAAGGTTGCCAACTGACGGGATAACTCGGACCGCGTGGTCAGCCCAATGTGTGTTTTGTATGTGGAGTGGCTGACTGGTGGACTGAGAGTCAGGTTGCAATGGCTCCTTCTTAATGTGGCCTTTATGGCACTCCCACTCCGTGGGATCCGAGCCAGGTGTGGTGGCACGCCCAGGGGCGGCTCCGGCCGCGCCAGCCACCTGCGCCCTCTCCCATCTCCGGTCTTCTTGACTCTGTCTTGACACCGGGCTCAGGTGGGGGAGGAGGAGAGAGTGCGGTAGCTGCAGCGCAAGGCTACTATCACTTAAAACTAATTCACGCGCAAGTCACCGTCCCTGCACCACCTGGTGTGGAGCATACGGTGGACCTCGTCGAAATCGACGGTCGAACTGCCGTGTGTGTGTGTGTGCCCCCTTAACGGGCCACGTTGTAGATGCGCTGGACTAACACGGGGGCCACATCAGGGCACGGCAGGCGTTATTCGGGTTGCGCTCCCATAACAAATGCCGAACATGTGGGTGTGGTGGCATGCCCAGCGGCGGCTCCGGCCGCGCCAGCCACCTGCGTCCTCTCCCGCCTCCGGTCTTCTTGACTCTGTCTTGACACCGGGCTCAGGTGGGGGAGGAGGAGAGAGTGCGGTAGCTGCAGCGCAAGGCTACTATCACTTAAAACTAATTCACGCGCAAGTCACCGTCCATGCTCCACTTTCCCATGGAGCATACGGTGGACATCGTCGGACTACGACGGTCGAACTGTCGTGCGTGTGTGTATGAAGAACCCTGTGCCCCCTAAACGGGCCACGTGGTAGATGCGTTGGAACAACACCGGGGCCACATTAGGGCACGGCAGGCGTTAGTCGAGTTGCGCTCCCATAACAAATGTCGAACATGGAGGTGTGGCTGCACGCCTAGGAGCAGCTAGGACTTAGGGGCCTAGCCACGCCAGCCACCTGCGTTCTCTCCCGCCTCCGGTCTTCTTGACTCTGTCTTGACACCGGGCTCAGGTGGGGGAGGAGGAGATAGTGCGGTAGATGCAGCGCAAGTCTACTATCACTTTAAACTAAATCACGCGCAAGTCACCGTCCCTGTTCCACTTTCCCAGGAAGCATACGGTGGACATCGTCGGACTACGACGGTTGAACTGTCGTGTCATGAAGAACCCCCAGCCTCTACCGATTTCTCCTGCCCACTGCGCCCGCAACTTCAACTCACGCATCGGCCTGGTCGGTCATCTGTGAATCCGTCGCACGGAGGCTGGTGAACCAGTGCCTGGGTCTCCGACATACAGTCGACGTGCCCGCCTCCACTGCCCTCACTGCTCCCGCACATTTACACACCACATGGGCCTATTAGGACATATGCGCCTCCATGACAACCTCCGGTAAACCACCGTAGGCTTAACTACATCAGCTCACACCACCTACACCAATACATCGACGACACCCTCACAATCACCATTTACCAGAGTATATCACGGTGTCCTAGAAACCGTGGCTGGGAGGTCTGCCAATCTGACGCTTCCACCAGACCACGCCGTCGTTCCACTGTATGTGCTGAGTGCTTTGAGCGGCTGACCAGTGGACTGGGAGTCAGGCGGCGATGGCTCCTCCATATCCCCTGAGTTTATGAATCCTGGTGTGTGCGTTATGGGGGCCAGGTCGTGCTGTGGCGCGCGAAGACGGGTACGCCGATCCGTCAGCCAATTCGCCCACTCCCACATCAGGCAACTGACCGGCTCGGACATTGTCTGATGGTGGGGGTTGGGGAGAGAGTGAGGTCGACAGCTCAGCTCATGTTCCTCACTATAAACAATCTGTTGCGCTTAAAACTATCACGCTGCGCTAAAAGCCGTGGCTTGGAAGGATGCCAACTGACGGGATAACTCGAACCGGGTGGTCAGCCCAATGTGTGTTTTGTGTGGAGTGGCTGACTGGCGGACTGAGAGTCAGGCTGCAATGGTTCTTTCTTAATTTGGTCTTCATGGCACTCCCACTCTGTGGGATCCGAGCCAGGTGTAGTGGTACGCCCAGGGGCGGCTCCGGCCGTGCCAGCCACCTGCGACCTCTCTCATCTCCGATCTTCTTGCCTGTGTCGTGAGACCGGGCTCAGGTGGGGGAGGAGAAGAGTGTGCGGTAACGTTAACCGCCGCGTTTGGAAGGTTGCCAACTGACAATTACACTCAGACCTCGCAGTTAGTCCAATGTGTGTTGTGTGGAGTGGCTGATTAGTGGTCTGAGAGTCAGGCTGCGATGGCTCCTTCTTAACGTGACCTCTGGCTATCTCACACATGGGAGATGTAAGCCGTTCAACCCCCTGTTGTGTGAATTCCTGGTGCTTGTGTTTGGGGAGCCAGGTCGTGTACGTAGTACACGTAGACGAGGTCATCAGCAGCTGTGCCCGCTTCCGCATCAGACAACTGACCGGCTCGGACAGTGGTCAGATTGTGGGGGGTGGGGGAGAGAGCGAGGTCGACAGCTCAGCGTATTTTCCTCACTATAAACAATCTGACGCGCTTGAAACTATCACGGTGTGCTAAAAGCCGTGGTTTGGAAGGTTGCCAACTGACAGGATAACTCGGACCGCGTGGTCAGCCCAATGTGTGTTTTTTGTGTGGAGTGGCTGACTGGCGGACTGAGAGTCAGGTTGCAATGGCTCCTTCTTTGTGTGGCCTTTATGGCACTCAGACTCCGTGGGATCCGAGCCAGGTGTGGTGGCACGCCCAGGGGCGGCTCCGGCCGCGCCAGCCACCTGCGCCCTCTCCCATCTCCGGTCATCTTGACTCTGTCTGGACACCGGGCTCAGATGGGGGAAGAGGAGAGAGCGGGGTAGCTGCAGCGCAAGGTTACTATCACTTAAAACTAATTCACGCGCAAGTCACCGTCCCTGCACCACCTGGTATGGAGCATACGGTGGACCTCGTCGAAATCGACGGTCGAACTGTCACCGTGTACGAAGAAAGAAGTTTCGTCGGACAAAATCGAGTTATACTCGTTAATTTTCAAGCAGGTTACATCTGCCTGTCGTCAGATGAAATTAAAAGTGGGAATTGGGATTATCATACCAGAGCTTGGTGGGGGGTAGACAGGCAGACGTTAGTGGGAGGGGAGTCGACAAACGTGTTACGATAAATGTCGGGAGTGAGGGCAGGTGTTAAAGTCCCGATTGTGGTTCACGCGTCCGTGGGGGAGGATACCGCGTCCGTGGATTTCCACTTTGTCAAACATGGATAAGCTATTGTTGGTTTAGGGTTGACGTGAGTCAGTGAGCCGTGCACGTGGACCTTCGTAATGCGCATCCAGATCGACATGGCAGTTGATGCTGCTTGTGTTGGTGCCAAGCTTCGAGGAATTCTCGTACCTGCTTCGTGTTAGCCATGGCGACAACTTCGGTTGCGTCCCAATTGAAGCGGTGGTCACAGTCCACGGCGTGCGTAAACACGAGGGACAAGGGATCACGTCAGCGGATGGCCAGTTTATGTTCGTTTATGCGGGTCCCAAGTTATCGGTCCGTATGGCCTACGTAAGCGATAGAGCAATTTGCACACGGATTGAGGTAAATTTCATTTTTTTGCTGCTCTTTTACTCGCGATAGTGCTGCGCGCAGGGGGGACGCCGGCTTGTGGGTGATGGAGATGCCAAACCGATTTAATTGTCTGGCGATCGCTTTGGGAATTCCTTGCATGTAGGTTAGACAGTAGAATTTCCGCGATACTGTTTCTCCATTAGACTCGACGCTTTGTGGTTGTCTCTGGCGTCTGAGACAGTTTTTCACAAAGCTGACCGGGTATCCATTGAGTCGGAATTAGCGATAAAGGTAAGCAGGTTCCTTCTTAAGAAGGTCGTCACTGCTACAGTAGTGAAACGCCCGGTGAAAAAGCGTTCGGACGCAACTCCTTTTGTGTATCGCTGGATGGTTGCTGTCATAATTAATTATGGTGTCAGCATTTGAGCCTTTGCGGTGCACGCTCGTCGTCAGGTCACCATTCTCGAGTTTTCGAATACTCACGTCCAGAAACGAAGGAAATTTCCCTTTGCCTCTTCGCGAGTAAATTGGATAGCTGGAAAGTATTATTCAGACTCTGATGTAGCTGCTCAACCTCGCAGGTTTTCATGATAACCAAGGTATCGTCTACATATCGGAGCCACAATTTTGGCTTGAATGTTCGCATTACATCCTCCTCTTATCTGACGTCATCTGCCAATCACAAACAACCCTAAGTGTGGACAATATGAGATTCAAACTAGCGACCGTTGTTCATTGAGTCGCACGCTCTACGAATTTACCACGGGCCCGTTGTTCTTCTAAGTTGCGATCAGGAGTATGATACTATTTTTGACTCACCGAGCAGGTCAGCGAACACATATGTCCAGCTGTGCCTTGTTCCTAACTTCAGAGCTCTCACAGCAGTCGCATACCGAGTTTTTTTATCTATCATGATACGGTAGAACAGGCGAACACAAGGCAGTCTGGAATGGACATCTCTGGCTTATCGGCCCTCATCAGCCAATCATACCCAATCCCAGCTGTGGGTGATGTTGGATTCGAACCCACGACATCTTGTCATTGAGTCAAACGCTCTACCATAGAGCCATCGCCCCGTCCTTTTTTTCAGTTGCGATCGGCAATATGATTATAATTTGCTGCTCACCGACCTCGTCAGGGAACATCTATGTCCCACTGTGCAGTGGAGCTCATATTAGAGCATTCTGAGGCAGTCGGATAGGGAATTGTTTTATCTATGAAGATAAGGTAGAACCGAGGAAGACTGGGGAGTCCGGAATGGGCATTTCTGGTTTATTAGCCGTCATCGGCCAGTCATTCTCATTTTCAAGTGTTGACCACCTGGGATTCAAAACCAGTAACCATTGACCATTGAGTCGATTTTATCCGTTAAAATCGGGAATATGATGATATTATGCGGCGCACGAATCTGGTCAGGGGACATATATGCCCTACTGTTCATTTGAGCTCACTTTAGAGCTCTCACAGGCAGTCGGATAGCGCCGTTTGGCATCTTTGATGAGGATGTTGAAACGGAAATTTCAAGGAAGACTGGAATGGCCATTTCTGGTTTGTCACATATCGTCAGTTAATCATTACCAATCCCAAAGGTGGACCACATCGAATTCAAACATGTGACCTTCGGTCATTTAGTCGAACGCTCTAACAATGCACCACGGGCCCTTCGTTTTTGTCGGTTGCGATGAGGAGTGTGATGATAGTTGTCGGCTAACAGATCTGGTCAGGGAAACATGTATGCTCCGCTGTGCCTTGGAGCTCACTTTAGAGCTCTTGCAGGTAGTCGCATAACGACTTGTGGTTGATAAGATTATAAAGTGGAACCAACAAAGGCAAGTGAGATTGGAACGGTAATTCCTGGATTATCAGCCGTCATCTGTCAATCATACCTAATACCAAGTCTGGACCACTTGAGTATCGAACCCGCAACCTCTGGTCATTGAGTCGAGCGCTCTCCCAATGAGCCACGGGCCCGTAATTTTTCTCGAATGCGATCGGGATCATAATGAGAGTGTGAGGCTCACCGATATGTTCAGGAAAAGGTATCTTCCGCAGTGCCTTGGAGCTCAATTTAGAGCCATCTATGGCAGTCGCGTGGTGACTTGTGCTATCTATGATGATAAGGTAGAACCGACAAAGACAACGAGATCGGAGCGGTCATTTCTGGTGTATAAACCGCCATCGGCCAATCGTACCCTGTCCCATGTGTTGCACACCTGGGATTCGTACCCACGGCCTTTGACCACGCAGTCGAGCGCTCTATAAATGAGCCAGAAGCCCGTCGTTTTGTGGGTTGTGATCCGAAGTATATTGCTAATTAGTGGCTAACCGATCTTGTCAGGTTACCTTTATGTCATGCAAAAGCAGAAGGTAGACGAACCGGAGTCAGTTTAAACCTCATTTTGAAGTTGATGTTTACACAGGCAAATAGCAAAAAATACCGTCTCCAAAGACTGCAGACGATGGGTTACCCATTAGTCTAGCTACTGGCTACCCGGCGCGTCCACAGGTGGCGGATAGTGGAACGGCCTTCAGTTAATGTTAGCTGCGAAATAAGCACTCTCGGGTCTGGCGAATAAGCAGTCGCGGGCCAGCAGCGACAATGCTACCAGGGTGCGACGGGCTGAGGTCTGACACACCAAAAGCCTTAAAAAAGCCGCAAAGCCCGATGACGGCACGGTGACATGGCGATTGTGAACCGCCATTAAATAAGTTCGATCGCCCCTGCTGCCTTGTGGGTAGGGTCTTAAGCCAAAGCGCTAGAGGAGACAACCTCGAAAAACATCCGAGCGGCTGTTGGGGACCCACCCGTACTCACAATTCCCAAGACACCTCATGAAAATATGTCCGAATATAGTACTACGATCCATACTAAGGCGTCCGCGGCAACCGACGCGCTCCGCAACCCTAGTCCAGTGGTACGGGCGAATAGTATGCAAGCTGGACTACTCAACCGGAATCGGACCCTTGGTATTGGACGCTGGAATGTGCGAACGTTCCTGGACCCTGTTACCAAAGTCTGACGGCGCGCAGCCTTTATCAGTACAACGTAGATGTATGCTGCCTGTCAGAAGTCCGAATACCTAACTCAGGCTCTCTGGAAATAAAGATCCCAGGAGCCAGCTCACACTTCACCCTGTACCACAGTGGTCCTCGTGATTTTTCTGGTAGACATGCTGTGGCGATTGCCTTCTCGCAACAAGCGAAACGTACACGGCTTGCTGGGAACCAGGCAACGAACGGATGGCCTATGTGCGACTTAAGGGTCACTTCAAAAACATCTCTATCGTCTCCGTGTAAGCACCAAATTCCGCTGCTGAACAGCACGACAAAGAAACGTTTTACTCGCAACTGGAAGCCTTAGTTGAAGGACTCCCGCACCGCGATCCGTTAATTGTTGCCGAGGACTGGAATGGCCGGACTGGACGTGGCGATTCCACTAACAGTCATCTTATTGGCAGTTTTAGGCTTTGTTCTTGATGTGAAAATGGTGAGACTGCTTTGCTGACGACGGTTTGTCACGAACACAGGCTTCCAGCACCGCAACAAACACCTGCTGACCTGGTATTAAAACGACGGTCATACGGTCAGTCAGACTACATTCTAGTCAGTTCAGGGTTCCGCAGCTGGGATCATGATAACAGATCGATGTGTGGTGCCGAGATTGGCAATGCCTATGGGTCTGACCATGTCCTCGTCCGTACACACCTGAAAGTGCATCTATCACCCGCACCCAAAATGTTACGTGCTAGACGCATTGATGTCGCCAAAATCCGGCAACCCGGCACTAACGAGGCGCTGGACAAAGAAATCCAGTCCTGTTTTGATTACACGAATAGACAGAGAAGGCAGTAGTGAGTGCTCATCACTGAAGGCAATAGTCTATGGGGCGGCTGAGAAAATCCTTGTATTTACTCAGCGACGCCGCAGTGATTGGATCAGCGGAAGAACCCTATATGTGTCTGCCCAGACGGCTCGGGCCAGGTCCCGAAACGATGCTTCCTTCTGCCAACTCTGAAAGATGACAGAAAAATCGGCTACGGAAGACCGGAAGAAATATTGGGCTGAAATAGCGAACTCGATGGAGCAGGCCTCAAACGTAGGTGACAGTCGAAAACTACCAAATTATCCGCCAAGTTAGTGGTTGGCGCATTATACTGAACGACTCTGTTCGTGACGTGAATGCAGCTTTATTGCTGAACACCCGGCCAAGGTCGAGCGCTGGCGTGAGCGCTTCGAAAACTTCAATTTCGATATCAAGCCCAGGACCCCCTTACCACGTGCAAAGGAGCCTCCTCCCTCTCCCGCTTATGCAGTTTCATGCGACCTCCATTCTGAAGGAGAATTCACAGATTCCATAAGAAGGTTGCGCAACAAACAGGCACCTGGAGAGGATGGTATACCCTCTGACATCTACAAGTCTTGTGTCTCGAGGAAGTGATTGGTAAAGCATGGATACGAGGTTGTTCCTGGTGACTGGGGCTCAGGCATCCTTGTGCCTGCCCATAAGTAGGGAAACAAAACGAGATGCGAAAACTACCGTGGCATAAGTCTCATCGACGTTGCTGCTAAAATCTTCACTATTATCCTTCTCAGGCGATTCCAGGCTGTGCGCGATTCTAGGAAGAGCCCAAACAAGCCGGATTCCGTGCTGGGCGTGGATGTGCGAACCAAATATTCACACTAAGGCGTATCCTTGAGTCCCGCCATAGTTACCAGCAACCAACAGCTGTATGCTTTGTCGAATTCACCGCCGTATTCGATTCCGTCCATCGTGAATCCTTATGGCGGATAATGGCACTAGATGGCCTACCATCGAAAATCATCGCCACGATCAAGGCCTATTACAGCTCAACCACTGCACGAGTTTCGGTCCATAACAATGTTTCACAAGCTTTCGATATCCGGTCTGGCGTTCGACAAGGTTGTTTTTGTCGCCCATCCTGTTCAACTACGCTATCGACTGGATTCTTGGGAAGGCCCTGCATGAAGAGGGCGGTGTGGAGCTTGCACACGGACGCCGGCTGGCTGACCTCGACTACGCAGATGATATCGCCTTACCAGCCATAAACCTAGGTGATCTACAGTCTATGGTGCCACGGGTGAATGGAGTCGCCAAATCGGTCGGCTTGTTCATCCCTGCCGAAGAAAAAGCACCTCTCGAGGTTGGTGGCTGTCCATTTGAAGAGGTATACAGGTTCAAATAACTTGGGGCGAGGTTGCTGCCGAATGCACAGAGTAAGGATGACATTGTCTCCCGAATCGATACTGCTCGTCGGGTTTTCTCATGCCTTAGAAAGTGCCTGTGGACCGGACGCGACATTCCTATCGACACAAAGATTCGCATATACCGTGTGTCTGTCCGGTCTGCCCTTCTCTATGTTTGTGAATGCTGGGCTACACGCATAGAAGATGAGTGAAAACTGGAGGCATTTGATCACCACTGCTTGAGGACCTTTCTCCGAGTGCAGTACACAGACTTCGTCTCAAATGAGATAGTCCGCAATCGCTGCAAAAATATCGCAAGGATATTCAAAGGATATATATATATTTAAGTGACAACAAAAATGAATACAAGTTAAGAGAAATAAGAAATACGCATTAGGGGCGGGCGCCTGATAAGATAAGATGGAGTAGTTTACATGTAGAGGAAAGGCAAGTTAATAAAGTCACGTAACGAAATCAGGTGGTGAAATCCACCGATTAAAAAGGCAGGACTAGACAGTGTTGTCTACGTCTCCAGAGGGTCCGTTGCCAGTCTTACCCTTTTTGGATCTAGACTTCGGGGTATCACTTTTTTTGTGACTCGGCTTGGCCAAGATCGCTGGCGCAGATCGCTTTCTCAGAGTCCGGCCAGTATTTGCGTCAGCCAAAGGGCTATCATTTCCAAGTAGAAGCTTCGCTAATTTAATTGGTCAGGCACATTCAGAGTCATACCTTCCTCGATTGTTCGGGTTATGGTTAGGCCCTTGCGCATCTGAGGTTTCTTTGATTTTTTCATTTGCGTAACAAGTCGAGTGTCACCAAGCTTTTCATGTTTTAAGAATTCCTTTCCTGCCTATGAAATTCAGTGTATAAACAGGAAAAATGTACACTCGGCACTAAAAACGACGTGGTGCGTTCGTAGGACATTAGAAGTGATCGACAAGGGGACAAGAAATTTCAGCTTGTGCACTTTCATTCGCCGCTTTAAAGTAAACAGGATTGAACTGCGTAAAAGTAGAAATTGATCACAGAAGGACATGGACGACGGCCGGACAGCATGCAAATCAGAGCAGTCTAACAGCATGAGACGCTTTTGTCGCGACGACGAGGCAGGTAATGTAAAAATGCAGGTGCTGACGCAGGTAGGGAAGGTAGGATCGTCCTTTCTTTGAAGGGCAAAAAAGAAACACCGAAAGGAGTCTGCGTTAGCTAATCTGTTTGTCGACAATCTGTTTGTCGACAAGTCCAGTGGCAAGAACGCATTCTCGCCTTATTAAATTTGCATCGTGCAGTTTTTCAAAATGATTGCATATTATCATTGGCAAGCAGTGCGAACTCTTCACATCTAACGAGAAGATCGTAAATAACGGCACAGTTGTGCAAACCCTTCCAATGTTTGAAGCCACGAGACGCGTCGAACAGAACAGCGCACCACGATGTAAAGTTATTTAAATCTTGTCAATGGAAAATTCAAATGCTTCCTGCATGGACTGATTTAAGAGGCGAAAAATTCCAGGCGGTCGAACATTACTGAGTGAAGAGTTAGGACCTGACAACATGCATTCTGAGCATTTCGAGCCCTCGATCGGGGGGCTGTGATAGCTTTGCTGCCAAATGCAAAGGCACGTATACTATGGGGAAACAAGTCAGTGTTTAGTTCAGCAAAGTCCGATGAGAAGAATCATTCAAGATTCTCCAAGTATCAGCGTTTCTGGTACTTTAATATAATTTTAGTTTTTTTCCTAACGCGAAAGTGTGTGAACAGCCCTAGATGATATGCCTGCTTAGCTTGT
This sequence comes from Schistocephalus solidus, assembly GCA_017591395.1. Taxonomy (NCBI): domain Eukaryota; kingdom Metazoa; phylum Platyhelminthes; class Cestoda; order Diphyllobothriidea; family Diphyllobothriidae; genus Schistocephalus; species Schistocephalus solidus. The sequence goes on along the minus strand of WEDG01009833.1, from coordinate 4,129 downwards.
AGAAGGCAGACCCGAATGTTACATCACAGGTTCAATTTTGGTCGCAAATGTTTGCATAGGATTGCAATGAGTCACCAACTACTCAAGGCAAATTATTCGAAGGAGGAAATTCGATGTTGGATAGCAAAACAATGTAATGTGCTTTTGTGGAATGTCATGGGTATTCCATTAGAGTTTAGCCTAAGGGCTATTGATGAAATAAAAAGTGCCTGGGCTCTGCGTTTCATCATGCTATAGATCGAACTATGATCAACAGTCAATGGTGACTTCAATCAACTGTTAGCTCCGAGCAACCCTTAACCGTCTCAGTTTATAAAGGGCCACTGACTTTGACAGCGGTGTCATAGAGCCGGTTATAAGCACGCATCTTCAAATCAGATGAGTTAACAAATCCTTAATTCAAATGTGTAGTTACTGAAAATGCCACCCATGTCTTCTGATAATAACGGATAAGCCTACTACTGGTCAAGGAGACAGATACCGAATTTTCCGAAGTATTTCATTCTTTTCCTGGAGTAACTAGGATTACGCTATTATATAATTACCTATAGAACGGTCAAGAGCGTGTTGTCCGTAAACAGGCTAGCTTTCCCTTTTTGCACCCTATAGCGACTAGATGCACTTTTATCGCGACCTTTCGCGATAGCATTGCTGGGACACTTCATTGGATAACCGGGTTATGTTATTCGTGCAATGATTGATTACATTTTTGCAGGCAGGCTCCGAATGCCCGCGCCAACGCCACCAGTACCGCGTGCGGCGTGTACTCTAGTGCTGTTTATTCTCACCAGTTATCCATTTAATTATATTTAACCTTGGATTTAGTCTTTACAATGCCGTCGCACATTTCAGCGACGTACTTAAGAAGGATGAGGAAATGTTCACATATATTAAACGAGGACATAGAACTCCTCGTTGGCAGTAACGGATGTTCCAGCATAGACGGAGCCCAGGTGAATATTCGGCAGCTGAGTTGAAAATGTGCAAGTAAACCCTCTATAGCTATAAATATTTATAGAGCTAGAGGGTGTATTACACTTAGTTTTCCTTAGACAGTGGGCGGCGGGTATTACTGAATACAGAAGAACGTCAACGATGGATAAGATAACAGTACGATGCACTGCGTCATATTATATTGAGCCGGATATAATTCTGCCATTTTAATCAAAATCTGATAGTGAGCTCGTTATTGATTATAATCTGTTCTAACCAGAAAGCAAATTTTATCAAAATTTGAAACGAAATTTTAGTTCTTAAATGACCCGAACAAAAAATAAAGGCGATCTGGGGCGGAAACTGTGGAATACCTTCGTTGTCGCTGTCATTGTGGAATCACGAGGCAGGTGAGGCTTCTCAGACATACTTGCTGGGGAATGGGGCTAGGATCGAATCAGCGTTTGAAACATTTAAACAAACCTTCAAATTTGATGGATCGTATATGTCAGCGTTCAGGAAAATCCATGCTTTAGGCAGTTTATTTTAGCTAACATAACCCAAAGACATTTTTTCAGGGGCCTTTCAGGTGATTGTAAGACTCTATTTGTCTGAGAGTACATTTATGTTTATATGAAGATTTGCGAGTCCTCGCCGAGTTTTCGCAAGTGGGTCAAACGAATTATTCAAATCTGCCAAAATTATTTACTAAGTAATAGTAAATGGTAGTCATCTGATGGATTCTACATTGATTACGTAGGAAATCCTGCCTGTATCAAAATTGTTGGTATCCATACATAGCAGTAGGTTGGGCGGGGAACTTGACCCAAGTGTGATAAAACTCACGGCTGTTTCACGGACTCCAGAGCTGAATCGCGAATTGAGGATTTGGCCTTACCAAAGACGGAAGATTAGAAATATTCGTTGAAAACGGCAAACGCAAGCTTGATGGCATTCAGCATTGCATCAGCGGCTTTAATCGCCTTACAACATGGTGTAGAAGACTTTCGGTTGTATATAATCCAAACACTGAGATCGTTCTGTGTTTTGTTTTCTCGGATAGGAATTTCATTCATAAAGTAGGGTCATGTCCATTTTCCAAACGCAGCACAATACATTTGATGGATTTGAACGGCAGGAGCCATCTGCTGTACGACGCTTCCAATCAAAGAATGATTTTCTTTGAATTTGGATTCATCAGCACCATTTGTAGATGACTTTCAATATTTTTATATGATTCGCAAACATGGCACGCTCACAGCCTTACTCATGTGCACAACCATTAACGAACAAGAGAAAGAGGGTCTGTGTGAAAACTGAATCTTGTTGGGCTCCACTTTCTTTAACTGTGCTCCGTCATCGCTCTCCTCCTACGCAGATAACTTGGGACCGGCCAGAGATGACATTCTAGATCCGCGTAAGAACTTTGCCTCCGATACTTTTGCTCTACATTTCTTATGGAGACCCTGGTGCGGAACATTATCAACTCGCCTTCCGGATATCACTGTAGGTCTCATGCACTGTATCTTTTTGGTCGAATGCACTTGTCCGGTCTTGCATCCTACAAAACAAGTTTTTTTAAGCACGAACTTTCCTTACAAAAGCCGAATTGCTTATTCGACAAAGGGTTGTGGTTTTGTAAATCAATCTTTAGTCCTGTTTGATGGTCTTCTGCACAACTTTGCAGCAGATGGATGTCAGGCTGATGGGCTTGAAGTTGGTCGCAAGTACATGACTACCGCTTTTATGAAATGGTGTGATGCTGGCTGTTTCTAGTCGATGGAAAAATTCCAGTGTTGAATAATTTTTTTTCAGAGAATGGATAGCGCTTTCTAAGGTTCTCGAGCAAGTTCGAATAGTAGATTTACTGGAATCTCATGAGGGTACGGTGGCGTACATTCCGTCAAGCTTTTTAGTTACTCAACAATCACCTTTTCTGGAAACAGACTATCCCCAATACTTGTTGCTCTCATGGTCTCTTATCAGTTTATCTGGGAAAACTGACTGAAAGCACTAGGAAAAAGGCACAGCTTTGCTTTTATTTTCAGATATCTTGACACCGTCATGGTTCTTCACAAGGAGCACCGGGTTCTTGTTACGTTTGCTCTTTCTTAAGTAACTTCAGAGCAACTTGGTGTTTTGAACTGCTCAGTAGAGCAAAATGCTTTTGTATTTCACCGAATTTTAAAAATCAAGACTTTCAACACGTCCCTTTTAACTTTTTATGCTTGAAAGGCTGTATTTTCATTGGTTCCACACTAATTCTTCAAAAGCTAGCTTTTCTGGTTTATCTCTCGTTTTAGGTCTAATGTTAGCATCTGCAGTCTTTTGGATATCCTAGATTTTGAGAACGGATAGTGGAATCGCACTAGATTCAAGGTCATCGTGTGCAAAGGAACCACGTATCTTTTTGTTCTCCGACTTGGAAAGTTTGAAAATCGTTAACACTTCGCTTGTTTGGATTCTGACATTAAAACTGCCACTGCACGAACGTAATTGCTCTTTGGAATTTTCTGGAAATTTTCTTGTGCCGAATTACCTCACAAAACGACATCAAATTGGAATTTGTTTATCACCTTCGTCGACTTGATAAAAACAGCCTCTTCACCAATAAATACTGTCAACCGCTCAGTGAACCAAAAGTGCAAAACCCCTTGAAGATCTGAAGTTATCCAGGACCTTTGACTCTACAAACGGCTGAGTCGTTCCTGAATATTCTTCCTATCATTTATTGTTTTTTTAAAAGTGGTTTTGAACGAATAGGCGCATTTATTGCTCATATTGTTTCTATTGCGGCGTCGTTTGGACCTCCGTTTGAAATTCGCTCGTCTCCAAGCTTTTGACTTTTGGCCAATAATCTGTTCCCAAAGTCAGGACTAAAACGAAATAAGCTGTCATTGGATCACTTCGAAGGTTGCATCATTCTTTGCTTCGTAGTAACATTCGATAGTGAATTCGGTTCGGAAAAAGCACTTCTTTTTGTGCTCAGTAAACTATTCGCTTGATAATTTAAGCTGCTCGTTAAAAAACTTAATGCATCCTCGTAGAAATCTTGCTGGCATGGGAAACGCAAATGTTCACGACCCGACCATGCGAAAAAAATTATTCACCGCTTCAGCCAGGACTCGAAACACCAACCTCTCGATTAGCTACTGATGCTCTTGACCGCTCGGCCACGCCCGAAACCAGCAGAAAA
>WEDG01009830.1:0-120947 GCA_017591395.1 Schistocephalus solidus | reverse complement strand
ACGACGCGCCTGACACTTATAAATACTCTGCTTACATATTTAACTATGACCATTGCCTACTTGAAATTTAAAACTTTTCCACATGTTTGCCTTTTCCATCCTTGAATATTGCTGTCTCCTCTTCCGTCTAATAAACGCCCGTTATCGAAGTAAGATAGAAAACGTATAAACTATACGCGCAGACTCTCTTCTCTTTCTTGATCTAATCTTTCTTACAGTGGGAGATGTCAATTATCAAACATTAAAAATCCGTGTATTAGAAGACTCGAAGCCGCTCTCTGCATCCTGATTCATATTTATTCAACCCGTAATCTTCAAGAATTAGCGTTCTTACCCCAGTAGATTGACCTTAAACCACTCGTAATTCATCCATGATCAGTACACCACCACTCCAAGTTTTTTGCATCCAAGTATGTTCCCTGTGGAATAAAATTTCACTTGAAATTTGATTGAACACTACACTAGTGGTATTTAAATCTAAATTACGTAAGGACTTTACCTCGGAAGATGGAAAGTCATTATTGTACGGTTTTGTAGTGTCCTGGATGAAATCCCTTTCTAGATGCATGCTAACCACGCCAGGGCATATTTTAGGTTTGGTAATCGTATAGGTCTTAGCAGAAATTAACGATTTTTTTGTAACCGGACAATTGAAATACAGATTTGACAAGCTCCCTTCGAAGCGTTTTAATTAGATTAACAACGTGAGTTCTTTTTGAACCCTGGGTTTATCCGATCCTTTTTCGTCGTTTTGTGTGCTTGCGTCCATTTTATTTTCACTTTGTAAAAAATCGCCATCTGCTTCGACTTTTATACGGTTTTCGTGAGGTTTTCCCTATTTTTACGTATTCTCAACAGTAGTTTAGGTTCTTTCGCATTTTGTGTGTCAAGTGTTCTACATATATATATATATGGTTTGACCGGGGTCAAAGCATAAGGCCTAATGATTTGTATAGATAATAAGCAAGTGTAGCGAATCGCATCGCCAACCTCTGGCCACTTTGAACGAAAATTTATGTGCTTCAACAACCTGTTGAAGGCAGTATGCATATACAAATCATTGCACTGTAATTTTCCTTGTCGCCTACGAATGTCTTTTTCTTATCCATAACTATAAGTTCGAAAATTTCTCGATCACTGGGGAAGTTTGTTCATCTTTATTAGTCCAAATTTACCATAAGGTCACTGACATAAGAGGGAAAGCCTCTTACCTCAACAAACCCCCCTTTATGTATCAGAAGATCCAGAGTTGTTTCCCATACACAACATCTCGTTGATTGAGTGTAATTTTCAAAGGAGCATCTAAAAATGAACCTGATGGACATTCTGAGGAGTTATAATCGTTTCCGAAATTTATCTCAGACAGTTCGTTGCTTACTTTAGGAGACACCAAGAAAACACAGAAATTGCCCTGCATTGTCAGCGGACATGATGCAGCACTTGTTAAATAGGTAACCATTCAAATCAAATAGGTATATTAACAACAAAAATGTAGGTTGAAAAATTACTTGATAACTTTCACTTTAAGAAGTATTATTGAAAGTATCCCAGTCATTGGTCGACTTCTATGCCCCACAACGCCTATAATGATATTTGCCGTATATAGCTGAAGCGCTTCCTAGTTGTCATTTCATGACTGAAATGATCACCCTCCACTGTATTTGGTCAGCAGCTGTTCCTATATAAGTTGCTATACTTAACACGCCAGTTTCAAAAACTAGAAATTATCTTGGGGTTAACTCTTTCCGCTTTTTCTCATAGCTGCAGTTGCCCCCTTCGATGTCGTTGCCACCCAGGGACGGGTTTAAACGCGATGACATCCTGGGTGATTTCACTTTCACTTCTGCTCAACTCGCGCAGCTCGGTTGCTGTGGCCTATGTAACATAATTTGAGAATTACGATGCAGATCTAGGCCTTCGCTTAAAGTTGGGTTTCTTCGTCCGTAATTTAGAATGAGTAGGACTCGGTTTCACCAAGTTGATGCTAGGCTTTTTGCACTCGGTGATGACTTTATTGCTGTCCACTTGACCCACCTCGCACTTTTGCGAGCACGTTGAACGTATTTTAAACTTCGATGACCAGCCCATCCGTTCCCTTCATTCTCCATACCGGAGTTGTATCCATACCCATCCTAGACAGTGTCGTGTGGCTATCCCATATTCCCAGCAAAACGTCATCGACACAATACAGAGGCGATGCAAAAGATAAGGTGCCTTGAGACGTTGGCATCATCGCTGAAGTTCATAGGTCTTATGTCGGCGCTGGCATCCTGGCTCCATAAGACGATTGGGTCAGCGTGGGGAGATGTGATCGCTCCTGCTGACAGGCTTGGTCGTCCTCGTGCCTGTTTTTCGGAAGAGAAATAAGACAAAGTGTGAGCTATACTGACGTGCCATTCTCAGGCAGTTTCTGAATGTGTATGCTTTTAGAACGAGACCAGTCAACCAGAATTCTGTGCTGGACGTGGACGTGCCTGATCATATATTCGATGGCGTTGTTGATTTTTAATTTCCTCAGAAATTAATCGCTAACTTGGTGCAAATCAGCCTACTTGACGGTTTATAGGCGTAGACTGAATGCAAAATCGGTAGAGAAGCTACCCATCACATTCAATATATAGAAATCTCATTAAGGTACTAACAAACCAGACGCTGACAGCTGTTTCATGGTCATTACAGATCGTAGTACGTTAAAGGCGTCTCTTTACCTTCCAAATAGAGCTATATAAACTTTTCAAGTAGACAAATGACTCCCACATGCGCTTTATCGTCAACAGCCCAGCTGATGGGCAGACAGAATGGGGTCAATCAAGATTCCAACCCACAAGTTAGGTTCACGCGTCTACTCTACAAAGGAAGTTATCTTTGATTATGGTTTCCTGATGTGGACTCCTCATGCCAAGTAACCTAGGATTCTATTCGAAGAAGTCGAAGAACCTTACGGAGGCAAGTTTGCCCCCCTGTCTTTTGCCTAAAATCCTGTGGTCATTTGCAAGCCTTTCAAAGTGGAAGTACACAATTTTTTTGGACTTCTATAGATATTCTGATTTTCCAACATTAAACTTCTCAGCTGACAGGTCTACTTCCTCAGTCTACCATATATGCCGTCATTGTCCAAACTACACGGTTCGGACACAGCCCTTAGTCGCCCGCCATTTACTAGTGCTATCGGTGAAGAATGAGGAGACCCATACACGCCTACACGGCATCGCCTGTCTCACACCGATGCGCGCACCAGTCCGCACTGCCTGTTACAGTCGGACGATAAATATATATAAATGCCAGCCGATCAATTGAAACAGCGAAGAGAATCGCCCAATAATTACCGAGACGAACCACGGCCTATCTTTACTAGTTCAGCGATGGTTATGTGGTTTAGGTTTCGACATTAGGCAGTAGACCAAATGGCCCTAAATGTGCAGCGTAGTAAACTCTTCTCGGCAAATTCCTCTGACTTCGCCAAAGAAACCTACTTTAATATCTGGACAAGTTTGTTCTTTACAAGCAATGAGAACCACTACTGTGCCGCAGGGGGCCTAATGGTGGCTTCCGCACAGACTTGTTTAGAATAAAACAGACTTTCAATACCTCTTTTCCTCTACCAACCATGTTTCAATGGCAAGATAGACAATACGACGAGACTGAGGCCACTGCTATACCTGCCGCACACGGGCTTATGTCTGAATTCAGAGGACTCAGTCTTCAGTGGGCGCCAGTTGGGGGAGAGTCTCGGAGCTCACGTAGGTGAGTTGTGTAGAAAGGAAGCTGTAAGGAGCCAACGCAACCACATCTTCAGTACTCCTTCCAGTTACTTCCAATCTACTCCTGGTGCATCGTGCTATCAAAGAGGCACGTTCTTAGTTTACAGTGATTAGCTAAAGTTCCGAATCCAAGTTAAAGCGATACAACTTTCTCTTTCCTCTCCCACACTCTTTCCGACCTAAGCCGACTGAAGGTAAGGCTACTATCCTTCATAGAAAATTGCTTCAAATTTCCCACCTAGTTTTGTTGAATTTTTACATTACTGTCCTGTAGATGACTGAAGTTAGGACGACAGCCTTATACAACCTGATTTTCTATACTAAGTATTATAACCTGCTCAGTGCTTTTCTAAATTGAGAAATGTGGGTTGTAGGTTTGTAGTTTATTTTGAAATTTCTGTAGAGGCTGCGAGGCACCGGGTGTTAGCTGTATGTCAACTGTAGGTCAACCGTTTTCTGCATGTTGGTATTGAGTCAGAAGTTGATTCACCCGGAGAAAAAGATGTCTCGACTTCTTTGCCCGTCGACTTCGATTATACCGCTCAGTGTGCAGTCTCCTGTAAACAGGCGACAGTTTATATTGGCCTTGGAGGTTTTTTTGACAACTTGCATTCGGCGAATGTTGTATAGTTTCCTATTAGCTGTCTGTTTAGGGTGAGATTCCAGTAGGTGGCCGTCAGCATGGTGGCGAACGTGATACGAATTGGATTGCGCGAATTAGCAACCCTGCTTTACCCCATTTGCCGGACATCCGCATTTTGCTATTGCATTCCGGAGCCCACCTTGGGTCACGGCGCCGGGCGCTATTTTTGATATCCGAGAATGATCGTATTGAGACTAATCCACCTGACCTAATTGAAGCATTCGCCTGAAGTTTTATTAGGTGCTCAGGGGCGACCTGTGCGTTATGGCTGTCCTTAATTTTTACCGAGAACACGCTTAAGATTTTTTTAACAGGCTGCTTCTGCACGATGTGGTATTTTATAGCAAAGAAGCATCTCTTACGGGTCCATCATTTTCTGTCAGTGTAAGTGCTCTCTGGCCGTTTTCTTTCCTAGCAAATTAATTTTACCCGTAGTTCTAAATATCCGCAAGAAAATAGAAGCGTTACTCTATCCACGTAACAGAGCATTGTCTCGCTATGCTTCTGTCAACAGGATCTGATTTTTGGAGCTCATCTTTTTCATAGAACTCTGCTTTTCTCGCAACTTCCTACCCTTTGCCCTTGCCTTTTCAGTATATTTCAACGCATTTTAGGACACTCTTGCCGTCTGATGGCAGAGTTGGTAGATGACCCTTTGCTTTCTGAGGGCTTGTCGCTCAAACGTTCTAACGGGCGCTCATATAGCGGCGGCGGCGGTGGTGGTGGAATTTTTGATGGTCTTCGCCGCACCCTCGCGAACCTTATGCGGCCACAGACGGCTTTAACTGGTCATCGCAAATCCCCCGATCCCCCGATAAACATTAGCCATGCGGCCTACCTCCGTCAGAATGCAACTTTGCCCAGAAAACTGAGCAGCACCCAATCCCGGGTGATCATTGAGCAGGGCTCTCCTGGTCACATTCTCGTTTCGGAGCGTTTGGTCCTTCCACCCGCCTCGGCAGAGCCACTCCTTTTTCCAGTCACTGCCAGGAGTATCCACAGTGCCACCCATCCCTTCTCCGAAACTCCAACACCCGTGCGTGCAGAGCTGATCAAGCTTGACACACTGTCAGGAGGTAGTGGTCAGCTCCTGTCGAGGAAAGATCGAAAGGACCACGGACACTCTTTTTGTGCCATACCCCTGGAAGTGGACACCTTTTGTGACTTTTGTAACCAACCTATTTGGGGTCTTGGTTGGGGTCCCGTTTGCCAACGTTGTGCAGGTACGTAATCTATTCATACCGAGTGTATCAAGAAATGTCCATTCATAAGGCATGGTATATGTTTTTATTAATGCCGCTTGTGAAGTATAAGATGTGGTTCGCAACTACTGCAAACTTGTAGGAGCTCTATATGCCATCTTAATAGCGTATATAAGTATATGGTTTTCCTTACACGGAATGTACAGTAGACTACCTATCTCATGAAATGTCAACCGAAGTTCTGAAGCGTCTTTTTGATTCGAGTAAATTTCTTAAGTATGGTTGTAATATTGATTATCTTGCAGCCTAATCTCAAAATATTTCGGTCACAGTAGGATGTCCACTTTTGAACGAGCCTCTTTCTGATCGGCTGCATTAAGTATACTTTTAAAAATGGCTCCTTAAGTAGCAGGTATTTTTCTCATTGATTTTCAGTGTCCTTTGAAATTGAAATATATTTTATGAAAAAAATGCACCAAAATATATTTTATACCGTTTGTTAGCAAATTGGGTCTTTTTCAAATTTTATACTTGAAAAAAGGGTATCTTTCGGTTTAAAAACTTACTCAATTGCCTGTTTATTTTGAACCCTACTGGCTGTTACACTTACATTCAAGGTTTCCATACTACATTTTGTATACACTCTGCGTAAGGAAAATCACACTTTTATCATAATCTTTTGCAATAGATGTGGATCATGATGTGTACATTATAGGCAACAGTAATAACTTGACGGATATGATGTATTATGAATGAACAGTTAACGGTCTCAAAAAAATCTCATAATTGGAAACTTTTTAAAACCGAACGAAACCCATTCTTACAGTATAAAATTGGAAGAAAATGCAACATCCTAAAAACGGTATACGAAAAATATTTTTATGCAAGTTTTCTATAAAATATGTTTCAATTTATAAGGATAAGGAAAATCCATTAGGAAAATCTATACTACTTAAGTAGCCATTTTCCTAGCATACACTTTTTATGAGCAGGCAGAAAGTAGTTCAAAAGCAGGCATCCTAGTATGGCTGGAATATCTCGGGATTATGGTGCAAGATAATAACTAATAACCCTGCTTACTCTATTCGAATCGTGAATACATTTCACAATTTCGGTCATGAGATAGGGAATCTACTGTATGCATTTAGTGTTTCGAAAACCCTGAATGCAAGTTTAACAGCAGGTTGGGTGCAAAATTATTCGAGAATTGAAAGCATTTTTTAATCCGAAGCATACCCTTTCTTTAAGTATAAAATTTAAAGAACACGCAATCTACCATCCAATGAAGATAAAAAGACATATTTTGTACATTTTTTACAAATATAGTTTAATTCAAATTGCTCAAGTAGTAGTCATTTTTTTCAGAGTGCAGTTTTCGCAGGCGTCAGGAAAGAAACCCGTTCAAAAGTTTGCGTGCTGAAAAACACGTTTTCGAATTTCGGTTACATTTTTCAATGATATGCATCACCTACTGTATAGGCTTCAAAACTGACAACACTGGTCCCTCTTACCGGAAAAAATGCCAACATGTTAGTTGAAAGCTGTTTGAAAAAAGTATCTACTGTCGGTTAAGGAACCGGCGTATATGTTTTTGGGCGGGGGCGAAATGCCTGTTTGAACACTGTGCCCTTGCTGCCCATCTGACCGATTTGACACCTCTGTGTTACCTCTGGAACTGTAGTTGATTGTGCGGTTAGTATTGCACAAGACCCCCTTCTTCTAGTTCACTTCGCATGCAAACCACTGCTTCCAGCATCGGTGCTGGTGATCCTCGTCGACTTGGACGAATGAAAATGTTGTGTATGCATCTGCCTACCCTTTCACTGAAACCCGATTCCCACACACAGAAGGCCTTAGCTGTGCCTTCAACCCGACAAATAAACTGTTTATTCTGCCATTGTGGTACAGGTACTTAGGGCCTGGTCTCTTTTTCTTCATGAGCAGTGTGGACCTGTTTTCTACCGGAAATCTTTCCGGTGCCTTGCTGCACTTGAATTCTACTCTAAACACCTCTTCAGTAGTGTGCGTGTGTGTGTCTTCATTCACGGTTTTTCAGGCCCCGTAGAGTCTACAGTTAAAATTAAAATTTTGACATTGTTTGTCTGGCAGGTGTGTATTCCTGCCGATTAATAACTTCAAATTAAATCACTTGCTTAAAACTACTTGAACATGCGTAATGTCAAACATGGCCAACGTTACCAATCCGTCTAGCTCAGCATTCTAGTTTTCTTTTTTCGATGTCTCAAAATGGGCTTTTATTGTCAATCTTTAAGCATTTCAGAAACTGTTTTTAGGGGAGACGTACAGTAGGTGCCCTATCTGAAGGATTTATTGAGATAGGCCACGTTATGCTAAATCAGCCCACACTGCGTCCCCAAGTTTTACAGGAGTAAATAAGCGGCAAATTCCGAAAACGGGAAAAATTGGATTAGCTAATTAACCTGAAGTTTTAAATGTATAGAATGTTTTTCCATGTAAACACACGAGTAAATAAAACACTACAAGTAGAATTGCTCTTGAAAATAGTCCTTTGGTGTATATTCAGCGGAAGTTGTCTTCAAGATTAAGGGCAATGGAAAGTATGGCCGTTACCAAACGATCTACATTTGGAGCATATATTTCAACATGGTTTCACGAGAATTGGCGGTTTTTTTCTTCCGTTTATACATTGTTTAACATGCGTTTGACTAAGGCACACAGATTTTCGCTTGATTGCGCCGGCAAGGGCGTCTTAGGAATAAAATATTTCACAAGCTGAAATGTTGATAGGCCGGTCAGTGACTAGTAAATTTCAGTAGAATTGTTAGGTGAAATCGTAAACGTACTATTTTATGCATATTAAGAGGACTTTCGTTTTTTACATTTCTTCTTAAGTATTTCGGGTGTTGTATTACGATGAGTTTCAGATCGTCCTTGAAATGGTGGTAAATACTTTACGTTTACCTGTGTTTTCTGTGTATTGTCCATAAATGTAGATTCTGTTGTAGGTGCTTATCAAAACCTTCAAAATAAGATACTTCTTAAAGGCATTTACCGAAATAGTGAGTTCTGAGTCTTTCTTATGCAGCTGGCCGTTTGGGTCATATTTGTAGACTCACCCAAACACGAAGACTCGTTGCCGAGAACAATAAGCGCCCAAAACATAATTTGACAATTAATATGACTTAGATCGATTTAAGAAGCTCTTATAATAAATTACCTCCTTAAAAACACATTAATTAGATATTTCATTGTCAACTGGCTGCGTACTCAGCCGTTTTCCTAGATCAAGTCAAGGAAAAATGGAGACGTTCGACCAGTTTCTTGACTTCGCTACAAATAACGGATATAATTCCTGCTGAAAATGAAAGAACTCACATATTTCTTTCTGTTGGAGCGTTTTTCGCTGTATTTGCTTACTTTTCAGCCCATTTCGAAGATTGCAAATGCACAACCGAGTGGTGGAATATGTACACCGATTTTTCGAAGAAATGTCAATCTTCTGCTCTTTCCGTTTCAATTTTAGCGTATTCGTTAGTAGCCAACTGCAGATAGCTATTGTCTGGACATCTTTCACGTACGGCGTGATAGAGAAAAATGACGGCATGTAGCGGCTTTTCGTATATATGCTTGTTTACCGTCCCAATTATCGGTGTGGTAAAACAAAATTCACTAGCTCAAGTTTATTTCGACACAAGAAGTCACAAACTTGCAAAACTTTATATTTAAAACTAAACCTGTCATTGTTTTCCCGAAAACAATGCGATTTCTAATATCTCCATTTACCAGAATTTCGTGAAGGCAAGGTCAAATTTTTCGGTCTCTGAAGGGACAATTTAAAAATTTTCTAACATATTGATATTCGTTTACAGTACAACGCACACCATTAAAAATGTTTGGTCCAGACGGTGCAATAGCGTAGGAAAACACCTGGAAATCAAGAAACGTCGGATTTGGCCCCATTTTGCCCAGTTTTGCCTTTAATAAACGGATCTGAAATGAACTCTTCCTTAGTAAACATCCTTTTGCGCCTCAAATTAGTACAAAAAACACAATTGACAACTTCAAATGTGTGCTATGTTACTATCTTAAATTTCGAGTTAGGCAATCTACTGTATGGCCAATAGTTTCGAAGTGTGAAGAGAAAGCAAAAGTACAGGATTCTTTTGCAAGGTTTATGTCTGAAAGGATCTTCCAAAAAAACAAAAAATAAAGAAAAGGTAATTTGGTACAAAATTACTTAAAGCAGGCTTATCTGCACCAATTTATTGACGTAGACTTATTTTACGACGGCTTACCAACTGCTTCCTGGAATAATTAATGATGATCGCATGCCATTCGGAAGTTGGTCATGGAAGCATTATGAAAATGACAAACTCACTTTTCTGATCGACAAAAAAATCATCCCAACGCTGCATTGAGCTTAAAATGCAAAGAGCCCTAACTTAAAAACTAGGTTATCAATTACCGGGGACTGGGAATTACCGGGGTAATGCGAGGTTCTCCACTTGCTCCACAAGTCAAGCTTTTCGCTGTAGACTGCCCCCAAGTAGCACAGTGTTTTACTTTCCCTGTATGGCTCAGACCCCAGGACACTGGTTTTAGTTAAAGACACAGTGTCCGTTGTTTACCATGTATTACGTGATAGAAGGGCAGGTGATTGCATTTTCGACATGGGTGTCATCTACCTCTCTACCCGCCTACTAACTTCCACCAACACATGTTAACTTCCAAAGGCCACTTAAGTTGACGTCCTGGAGCAAGGCATCCTTAATTGTCTTTACTGCAGGGGGTTTCGTAGGAGTGATTAAAGTCAACTGAGCTTTTTTTATAATCCTCGTTTCAGCATATTTTGAGCAGTCCTATTTAGAACTGACCGATCGACCAATGTCTGTCGCGAGCGATGATTGCATTTTTGAACGAAACTGATTGGGTACCCACAATTACCCAAAGTTGCCTCAAGACAGGCAGGCGCGCAGTCCATTTCCTATGCCTTCTCGAAAAGTAGTGACAGGGTTTTGCTTGCATTGTTTTGACACAAAACTCGTGTCAGGAATCATCTGAAGAGCAATAGTAGCGTATTTTAGTTCTTCTCAATCCTCTCATATATGCTCGTTTGAAAATGTGTGCTGGTATTAAAATACTTGATAAAGCATTGCAAAACGATTTCCTTCAATCATTTTTTGAAGGAATGCCCGATTTTAAATACGCATCTCAAAAGCTTACTGCTTTCGGTGACTGGGGAGTATTCTTTCATTAATCACTTTCCTCATTACTGCAGTTCCAAATAAGCGTACTTTCTTCTGTTGCCTTTTTTTTAATTACCGAGGACATTACTACGCGAAGTTGAGGTAAATCCTTCGGACCAGAGCTTTTTCATACCCAGTCCGAAGGTTAATGATTATTTGAGCTGAAATCCATCTACTACCGCGGAATGATCGCGTAGCCTTCCCTAGCTAACGACGGAAGTTAGTAGTATGCAAATGCAGAATGATCTGCCACACTGACAACACAGTTAGTAGCTACATGAAGTCAGCCAAACAGTCGTTACCTCGTCCGGTTACCTCTTCCTCTCTCTCTTTCTGTATTATAATTTATCACCCGCCCCCAGCTCCACTTTTTCATCATTTTGTGCACAGATTGTCACATGACCTGCCATTGGCTGTGCACAGACAAAGTTACTGTGCACTGCGAGGCCAGTCCGCCACCCGTCCGGCCCTCCACACCGCCTGACAGCCCTGAACCGGATCGCGAGGTTACTCCGCTGGAGCCGCCTATTGTTAGCGTTTCTGCAGACATTCTTACGGAGTCTTCGTCGAAATATAAACAGGTTAGTCGATTATTATCCAGTATGTTTGCCTTGAGCTACTATTCCTGCCGAAACACTCGCTGCAAACGAATAGTGCACTAAAAGTTTCGGGGCTTTCCGAAGTACCTCTAGGTAAATGTAGCCTGGCCACACATTTCTGTATTTCAGCAACAAGATGTTAGCATTTCTTCTCCGTTAGTTCAAACCCTTAGTAAATCTGATTACTTGATGCGCAGTTAGAAATGTTTTTGCAGTCAGCTGGACTCGAATCAGTGACCCAAATTCTTGCAAGCACGCCTTTTACCTGTGTGATTCGATACTGCTCTTTATCTGGCTCACATGTCCTGACGACTGTCCTGCTGGAACTTTAGCTTTGTTTCCAAAAGCTATTGGCCACTTCGCTTAGGGTGTAAATGGAATAGTAAGAAAAATAGATTCAAACAGACTGTAGAAAATGTCGGTAGTCTTGCCCGATTTGAGCGTCCATAGTGAAGAATTTAGGGAGTAAGAGAGGTTCAGGGACCCTCTACAAGTTGGGTTCCTCAGTCCTTAATTCAGTTTTTGGGCACCTATGCGCCCCCACCCCCCATCCACGGGGCAGTGTTGTCAGGAAGAACTAATTTAATGGCGGTTCATTGTTGCTACAGCATTACAGTGCCACGCGACACTTTGTTGGGTCAGATCGTGTGTGCAACCTCTGCCCTCGGCCCAGCATCACCTACATTTATGCTCTAACACTACCTATTGGTCGCACTCAGTCATATGCCTGTTTCTTTTTACGTTGGTGCTCTGACCTATAGGCCTCAAATGCTGTTGCATGGCGACGGATCATCTACGCAAAGCGGGAAACTCGTATTCTTGAAAGCAGGTCAGATCAGTGCACACACCCCATCTAGCTGTTGTGCTACCATAATTGTTTTGCCTTCTTGGTTTACACACGGGGAAAGCCGCAACACTGTCGACTGACAACAAGCGCGGGGGATGATAGTCTTGTAGCGGTATGCTTCAGGTACAGTCGGTTTGCCATCGCGTGGAATGTTATTGAATTTCCGAAATGTGTTTGCGATTTGGAAAAATTACGTAAGTAGGATTGCAGTGCTAAGTATTATGCAGCAAAGATAAATCAGACATTTCAGAATTTAGCCTTTCGAACGAGCTTCTTTCCGGTCAGCTGGAAAAAAATGAATACTTAAATAGTATGTATTTTTCTCATTGATGTTCGATACCCTTGTAAATCCAAACATATGGGACAGAATACATGAGCAAAAATGTTATTTCTTATACAATTTTCATAGCAGATTGCGCCTTTATCAACTTTTATACATTAAAAAAGGGCATATTTCGGTTTGAAGAAAACTTTTAATTCCCGAATAATGTTAAACTCCATCTGCTGTTAAGCCTGCATTCACGGTTTCAAAATTAAAAGCTACATATTTTCGGAAGTTACATATTTTCCGTTTAATGACAATTATACATTTCTATACGTTGTTAAGAAGATGTCATATAAAGCTCATAACATTTTGCCGTGGATGTGGATTTACCTGTATAATTTGCAAGTCCATTAATAAATAGACAGGTATGCTGCTTCGTGGTTGAGCATTTCAGGATCTTAAAAATATCATTACTAGAAACTGCCCTTTTTCAAGTATCAATGATGAAGGAGACGTAATTTGCTACC
Source organism: Schistocephalus solidus (assembly GCA_017591395.1). Lineage (NCBI taxonomy): Eukaryota > Metazoa > Platyhelminthes > Cestoda > Diphyllobothriidea > Diphyllobothriidae > Schistocephalus > Schistocephalus solidus. The sequence goes on along the minus strand of WEDG01009830.1, from coordinate 107,875 downwards.
GAAGAAAGAATCTTTCTGCGCATGCATTCTATGAACTATATTTGAATTTATAAGGACATCGAAAATCAAATATTTATCTGGTCCACATATGTTCACTTTAACTAGTCGGCTAATATCTGATGAGCTTCACCATCCATGCCCCTATCATTGTTCGCCACACTCAACGCCTGCAAATCGTCCACTCCTGTCAGACTGCTTAACGACCTGAAAGTCGTCAACTGTCCTTTGACCCAGTTTGGCCTCATCTGGCAGTTCATGTTTAGTTGCCTTCCATCTCATAGCCTTTACTTTTGTACACCCTTTTTCCTTACTGCAGATCAACTCTCCGTTCATGCCCGAATTCTCTCCTCCCAACAAGGATATCCGGACCGGTAGCGTTTCTCCTACCGGGCAGCCGCATACCCGTCCTCAGACCCGAGCCTCTTCCTGCGATCCAGGATCACCATCCTGTCCGTCGCACTCCCAGGACCGTTCCATCACGTCGAACGATTCCACTAGTGCGCCCCTGGTTAGCGCTTCATCCTCATTCGCCGCCACAAACGCCAAAAACGATGAAATTCAGACCTTCACATTCTCCCCCGCTTTCAATCCTTCACGCAGGGCCTCTGACGTCGGTTCTCCCGTGAGTCACAGGTCGGGACATCCGGCCTCTCACCAGCCACCTAGTACCCTTGCCTCGTCAACTCTCCGACCTACCTCCCAATGCAGTCTCTTTGCCTCCAGTAAGTGTCACAATCGTCGTTACCCACACTCCTATTATTTAAATTAAACCTCGTGCACTAGGCTGGAGGTCGCATGTCCGACTAGAGTGATGCATTCTTAGAGGACCAGAATTTGGGATACAGATTTCTAAACGTAGATTATCCTCCTGAATAGAAATGTTTTCCGCCGTAGTTTTATCATTAATGTCATAATCATTGGGGTAGGTTGTAAGCACTGAAACCGCCACCCGCCCTTTCGTACACTGTGTGGAGGAGTGTTAGAAATGAGTGCGTCAGCCCGCAGCTTTTGCAGCCATGCAGGCGGGGTTTTTCAAGACCCAGGAGACAAATTTGACAAAATTGTTGATATGCTTTCAAGGGCGACCGCCTAGCATGAGACATTGTCCAAAGTCCATGCACGGTAGCATGCTGACTTCTGATTGGCCCTCTTCTGTCCACGTGTGTGTACATGTGCCCCTAAAACGGGCCACGCAGTAGCTGCTTTGGGCCAACACGAGGGCTAGATCAGGGCGTGGCAGGCGTTATTGGGAATGCGCACTCATCCGCATATGCCATACTTGGGGAGTGTGTACTGGCACGCCTAGAAGCAGGTTCACGCAGTGCCAGCCACCTGTGCCCTCTCCCGCCTCCGGTCTTCCTGACTCTGTCTTGACACCGGGCGCAGTTATAGGGGAGGGTGGAGAATTGAGATAGTGTGGTAGATATATCACTATAAACTAGTTCACGCGCAAATCGTCGTCCCTCTGCGCCCACCCTTTTTTGGAAGTCATAGTGGACGTCGTCGGAATCGACGGTTGACCTGTCGTGTGCGTGTAGGTGTTAATTACGCTGAAAAAAATGCTACTTAGGTGGTGGCACTTTTGCCTTTTATTTCCGCTGACCTTACAAATTTAGTCATATGTAAATCAGGTAAAATTCACTGCAGATTACGTGGCAAATGTTTAACCCGTGTAGGTTGACCTTGCTCAGGTCAAATGCTTGGTATGTAACTCGGTCTGTGTGAGGAAAAGAGAATTCAAACAATGTTTTCTGTCTTCTAGTCTTGTATTAATTTTTCGATAAATTTCATCTAGATATTACTTCTGCCCTAACAAGTCTTTTTTTGGATCAAGCGCCTCGAAAGTTTCTACTCATTTTACCTAAACTTGGGTACTCTTCGAATTTAGTGCTTTATGTAATGGAGTGTTTCAATTTTTGAAAGGTTTGTTGATGCCTTTGCGGTGTAAAACACAAGTCATGTTTCCACTTTTTAGAATCAAAGGTCGTGTATTTTCTTTGAAACTAATTTCCATAACCCAAATTTCCCATCAAAGAGGTGTTCTGGTGTCACACAATATTTCAGTAGGTATAGATCACGTTTGCAGACCTTTCTGAAAGTCAAAATACCTCTGTCGTTTTAGTACCAAATTTATTTACGATATACTTTCCTATAGTGAGCGGAAGGATCTTCTTTGACAGGGGATTGTTTATTGTTTTGTGCCAAATTCCATGGAAATTAAAGTTACTGTTAAGGTTAGGGTTTGAGTTAAGGATAGGTTTGAGGATTAAGATTAGGGTTACGGTTGAGTTAGAGCTAGGACACGGAACATCCTCCCTTCCTATAATCGTACGCCAGGTCATCTGCATTACGTGAGAAGGGCCTTCTTATTCCAGTATCCTCTCGAAGCCATTCCGACCGCTATTTTTTGCATACTTTTTTCGACATCCGATTCGATTTTTATAGGCGGAATATAGTAAACCACTGCTCGCCCAGTTTTGTTTACCTGCGTAGCAGGAAATATGCCGAATCAGATTTTAACGTCGCCGCGCATAACTTGACTCAGGATACTGTTCCATGCCAAGAAGGTTTGTGCCAAAGCCCTAGTTGCAGTTTATGTCCGCATTCTATGCCTTAAGGTGCGTACTGGCCATATTAACACCTTGTCTGTGAAATTCTTCCGGCCTTTGTACTGCATACTTAGCCTGTTTTTCGAATAAAACAGAATTTTGACCGATCTGTCAGCCGAGTTTACGTCTCTTCAAGAATGTTGTGACTGTTAATAACCCTAAATTTTCGTTGACAGGTTTGCCTAGGGGCAGTTTAAGAACGTCTTCGATGCGTCGATCGAGTATAGGCTTCTCCGTATTAGGCTGACGCTATGCAAGTGCCAAGATTATTGAAGCTTGACAGAACCCAACGATGCTTGCGCTGCAAAGCGAGCGCTTTGTTGCTTTCATTCTTTTCTTCGAACAGGATACTGACATAAGCTATGCTATTTCAGGAAATTTCAGTGAAAAGTCTGAGACGTGTTTTCCATTTGAAAAAAAAATACTTAGCTCTAGTTGTAATATTAATTATCGTGCAGCCTGATCCCAAGATACTTCAGTCACCTCAGGATGTCGGGTTTTTAATGAGTTTCTTTCCGGCCACCTGCAAAAACTACATTGTAAAAATGACTGCTAAAGTCTTATAGATTTATCTCACTGATTTTAGATTTCCTTATAAATTCGAATATATTTTATAAACGTTCATGAAAATATTCTTTCTTGTACCCATTTGTTAGCAAATTACGTTTTCTGCAAATGTTCACCCAAAGAAACTGTATCTTTTGGTTTTTAAGAAAACCTTTTTCGAATTCGTGAATAATTTTAAACCCGACATGTCATTGGGTTTGAAAACTACTTGCTCTGTAAATCTCGTCTTTGGAAAATTGCACATGTCTCGACGCTACAAGGAATACGTCTCGTAGTGCCCATAACGTTTTTCATTGGATGCGGAGCATGTTGTATACTTTATAAGCAGCATTAATAAATGGACAGATACGAAGCTTTATGGATGAACATTTCACGTTCTTAAAAATCTCATAATTAGACACTTTTTTTACAACCGTAAGGTACACTTTCTTAAAGTGTACAGTTTGCAGAAGACGCAGTTTACTATCAGATGAGTACAGTAAACTATATTTCGGTACATATTTTCTGAATTTATAAGGAAGTCAAAAATCTGGTTAGAAAATGTCTGCTACTTAATTAGTTTTTTTAGTGTAGTTTTTTGCAGAAGGTTGGGAAAAGCTCGTTCAAAACCTAGAATCCGGGACATAACTGAAATATTGGGGGAATGTGCCGCACTATACTTAGTATTACAATCATATGCAAGTATTTTTTGAATCCGAGCCGCCAGTTTTCGCTCATGTAGGGGTCGGCAATTTTCATCTAGTTTCCCCGACGTGGTTGCCCTCCCGATCATTGCAACATATTCGGTAGACAACTTTGGACATCTCGGTAGGGGGCAGTCTGTCCTTAGGTTGCTTAACATGGCGACGTAACAGTCGAGAGACTGCCTTGGAGACTCGTTTTATGTAGGGAATGGCCCTTTAAACTTCAGATTTTTGTTCTTTTGGCTGGTGAAGGTACAGGAGCAGTGTGAGCAGTGGAGGCGGGCGCAGCGAATGTATGTCAGAGCCCAGGCACTGATTCACCAGCCTCCGTGCGATGAATTCACAGGTGACTGACCAGGTCTATGCGTGAGGTGAAATGCGGGTGCAGTGTGAGCAGGAGAAATCGGAAGGGGTTAGGGGTTGTCGTTCGTGGTAGTGGGGGATAGCAGTGGCGGTGAGATTTGCAGGAGCGGAGGGTGTTGTTGGCATTGCGGTGAATTCCGTTGTCATGGATGCGCATGTGACCGAATATGCCCATCTGATGAGTAAATGCGCAAGGCAGTGGGGGTGGCGATCTTTGCTGTGGGTTGGTGCTCCAGGTACTGGTTCGCCAGTTTCTGTACGGTGGATTCTCAAGTTACCGATCAGACCGATGCGTGAGGTAAATGGGCGGTCGCAATGAGGACAGTTTAGGAGAGAGTCCCCATCGCTGGTGGTGGTGATGGCGGCAGCGGTGGTGGTGGCAGCGGCGATGTTGGTAGAGGTAACAGGTGATGAGTATTGCGATGTGGTCGCTATGATGGTGGGATAATTGGTGCCAGGAGTGACGGTGGGAGGAGGGTTGGCAGAAGTTGCAGTTGTCGGATTGTTTTTGCATTGCGTCCGAAGATGCGCGAGCAGGGCAGTCGTCCCACGATGTTGTACCGCACTCTCTTCTCCCTCACCCACCTGGATTCGGTGTTAAGACCGAGTCAATCAGACTTGAGGCCGATTCGGATGCAATAGCTAACAGCGCTACTACATAGCCCGACTGCGCGTGCCGCACACGCCTGGTCCGCGCACGATGGAACACTGTTTCGCACAAACAGCAACGGTGGAGGGGCCACATGGATCCCTACTGGACATTGTTAGGGTATTCAGATCCAGGCTATTAATCTAGTGTATGCCTAATGCCATCGCATAAAATGCACTTCGATGAGCGAGCCACTAGATCCGCCAGCCCACGAGTCGTGAGGAAAAGTGGTCTGTCTCTCCCTCTCATACGCTTTCTTTTGCACTTGGTTGCTGACTGTTATACAGACGTTATACCATGAGTGTTAGGACCTCGGCACTGATCCCGTGTTGCTCTTCACCTCACGTCTCCCTCCCTCTCTCCGCCTCTTTACAGCTGATACGAGTTTCTCACATTTGCATGAGACCAACCGCAGTTCATCCACGGTTGCCACCGCCTTGACCAACTGCACTTCTCAGGAACCGGATGTCTTCAAGTTGCCTTCTAACACCGACAGATTGGATGAGGTGTTAGAACACTCTGACGAGGATTCAAGCTCTTCCACGAGTGTCCTTATACCACCCTCGCCACCCCGGCGTAGCGGGGTGACAATGGAGAAGAGCACTGAGGTTGCAGTTGGGTCTTCTGACGAACCTACTGAGACTGCAGTGACTCGAGCTGGTAAACCGCGACCAAACCCTGGACCGTCGTCGAAACCTCCACTTCCGACCCCTGCACCTGGTTTGAAACGATCCTCTCTGTGCCAATCAGTTTTGCGTTACCCTGCTATGCTGGACGGTGGCAGAGCGGAGCGACGAAGCGTGCGTCGGCATGCCAGTATGCTTGCCAATTTCCCCTATGACATTAGCAGTCTGGATCATAAGGACATTGCCAAACGCGGTATCCGGGTGCGTCAGCTCAGTCCCAAACGCGACGTGACCTCTAATTTTGGGATTCATGTCACCGATCTGGGGTCTCCCACTTCGAGGTCAAATCCCTCCTCCACGAGCTCCTCGCCAACCAAAGAGAGTGTGAGTGGAGTGGAACTGGTCATGTCCAGTCTCATGCAGGCGACTCAAGTGGTCGCTCTCTCTCCGACCACCAGGTGGGCTTAGATGGCCTCCATTTTTCCAAAGTTGCCATCGGTCCTCGGGACACCCTACCTTGGAGTCCGGTGGAATTGGCCGAACGCATTGATATCTTCAACGCCAATGAATTTGGCCTCACTGCAAAAATGGTAGGTTCTTTATATCCTGCTTACTTATACTGTTCGGCATCGTCAGTATTCAAGGTGTCTGTCGATGCGTCTTAATCGCCGTTTTTCACTTTGAAATAGTCATCAAAGCACGTGTGACGACAGAAGTAAAGGATTTTTCTCTTTTGAACTTCGTTCTGTGTATGTGCTTATTTTAAGATCAGTGGATATTTTCTAAAGTCTATTTTCATCTTTTCCGATTTGTCTTCTGCCGTCTCAGGAATCCGGGTTTCTCACGTCAGCAGCCGTTTTTTGCGTCCTTGGATGGGTGCGTTAGCTGTTCATGTCCCGGGTAACTTGATTCCATTTAGCTCCATCGCTCCCGCAACCCGCTGAATTAAAAGTAGTACCAGTTCGACTGTCGTTTTGACTATGTCCACCGTATGCACCACAGCATGGTGGCACAAGGACGGTCCCTTGCGCTGGATTCTAGTGAGAGAAGGCTTGCGCTGTATCTACCTCACTCTCTGTTCCACTCCCACCCCCGGAACCGGTGTCAAGATAGATTCAAGAAGACCGGAGATGGGAGTGCGCAGGTCCACCTACTTTGGTCCAACACAAAACAAAGAAAAAACAGCACAAGGGACGGTCGGCTCGGATCCCAACTGAGAGGGAGTACCATAAAGGCCACATTAAGAAGGAGTCATTGCAGCCTGACTCTTAGTTAGCCACTCCGCACAGACAAACACTGTGTTGACCACGCGGTCCGAGTTATCTTGTCAATTGGCAACCTTCCAAACCATGGCTTTTAGTGCACCATGATAGTTTCAAACGCGTCAGATTGTTTATAGTAAGGAAAAATGTTCTGAGCCGTCGACCTCACTCTCTCCCCAAACCCCACAATCAGACCACCGTCCGGGCTGGTCACTTGTCTGATATGGGCTAGGGCGAATTGACTAACGGACTGGCGTACCCGTCTTCGCGCGCCACAGCACGATTTGACCCCCATAACGCACACGAGGATTCACTAAACCAGGGAATACGGAGGAGCCATCGCCGCCTGACTCCCAGTCCACTGACCAGTCAATCAACGCGTAACACAATCTGGGTCAATGGCGTGTTCTGTTGTAAGCGTCAGTTGGCAGCTTTCCAAGCCACGGTTTCTAGGAAACCGTGATATTCTTAGGTACGTGATGATGGTGAGGGTGTTGTGTATGTATTGGTGGTGGTATTATGCGTATATATGGTTAAGCCTATGGTGGTTTACCACAGGTTATCCTGAAGACGCATGTGACCTAATAGGCCCATGCGATGTGTGAAGGTACGGGAGCAGTGAGGGCAGTAAAGTCGGACGCGATTACTGTATGTCAGAGCCCCAGGCACTGGTTTACCAGCCTCCGTGCGGTGGATTCGCAGATGACTGACCAGGCCTATGCGTGAGGTGAAGATGTAGCTGCAGTTTGGGCAGGAGAAGTCGGGGGGGCTGGGTGGTTTTCGTCCGTGGTAATATTGGTGGCAGTGGTGATTGGAATGGTAGGAGCGGAGGGCGTGCCTGGATTATCATTGTTGACGTTGCGATGAATTCTGCTGTTATGGATGCACATGTGGCCGAATAGGCCCATGCGGTGAGTGGATGCGGTGATCTCTGTGGTTTCATTCAGAAGTTCAGTCGTGCGTCGCGGCAGAAAGTGACAAACAGTTGATTCCAAAGTCGGCTGTTAAGGAAACGAATTCCTTTTGGTGGACCACTGTTTGAACCATGCTCAAGCGACGATTATCCTACACCGTGGAAGGAGTTTGTAGTACAGCTCAATTCATGGTTGTCTTTCATACGAATACTGTCGCAGTGACGACAAAAGGGATGCATTGCTATCACAAGCCCTATCAAATTTTATTTATCAATTCACATTTAATGGGGGCTGTTAATTGATGGATAGAAATGTACGCGGTGGTCAGGCCAGTTGAGCACTTGTCGAAATGACTTTTGGAATCGCAAAACAAACTCATTCACCCTTTTACCACACAGAACATGGTAGATAGTGGACACGGCTTTAACGCAAACATAGTGACTCGAGTTCTTATCGGTGCGTTGAAAGTCAGACACTGTGCTTCTTGGGGGCAGTTTATATACGGAGTGAAAAACTTAACTCTTGCAGACAAATGGCTCATATAGAAAACCTCGTCTTACCCTGAAGACCTCTATTTTTTTAATGAACACACTCGTTTTTCCGATTCAGTCCTTTTCGTGTTTATCTCCACCAAGTTTTGCATAATTTTCTTGCCGATCTGAAACGTGACACTGTCGTTTTCATAATGCTTTTCAGAAAAAACTTCCAACTGCTGCGCAGTTGTCGTGAAATTTGTCAGCTCCGATAAATTCCACATCTAGTTTTCGGTCTATACTGAAAATGAACAGTTTGCAAATGTTACCTACGTCTTACGCTGTGTACTTATGCTTAACTGTCACGCTTGTTTGAAAATTGTGAGTTCGAATGCCAATCTTGACGTGTTTGGCCCTTAGCCCTGTGCTAGAGCCTTGACCAATGCTGGAACTCCCGATTTTCGCGAGTTTACATTTGCTTGTAACTTGCTGATGGCTACAGCTAAGTCACTGGGCTGATTCCAGTCCGGTTTCTTCGTCAGTAAACTCGTCCGTAGAAGAAGCAAGGTTATAAGCTAAAAAAAAAATTCGGCAAAAATACTCAAACACTGCAAACGAAAATTTTCGTGTTTTTAATGAACACTTTGCAGGATTACTTCGTATCTTCGATTGAATTGCGAAATTATTCACTAGACAGAATCCTTTAGTGCTTTGAATGAAAAATTATTTTTAAAAAGTGTAGTTGAATTTGGCCAAGTAAGGGCATTTCTTCGTTAAATCATGAATAATTGCCATGAATAATGTCGGGGAGAAAGTTTTTAACCCTCCCGCTCTAGGTCTCTGATCCAAACTTTCAAAGTAAACGAAAGATTTTAATTCATTGATATAGTTGTGAGCTTTAAAGCTTAAGCCTTATTTTTTCCGTGGGAGGGAATATGCGTGACTGCTGGACATAGGGTAAACAAGCAGCAGTGGTAAGGCAGGACTTTTCAAGCTTTTGGTTTTTCTCTTCCCATATGAAGGTGGATAGGCAGAAGTGCTTAGTCCAATCTACTGTATGTGACCTATCTCATGGCACGTGATGATGGAAATTGAGACGATCAATTGTGGGCAACTAAAATGCTGCCTAGCTTATTTTGGCATGTAGAATATGTTTATAAATAGTTGTATCAGTCAATTGTTTACGATTTTGAGCGGAAATATACGTTACTTAGTATTCCAGCGGTTTCCTATGTTAACAGCTATCCCAAACTAAGTTTGCGCATCCGCTCGTGTTTTTCTCTGAGAAGAGATTTGTATAAACTCGACAGTTTTAATAAACAGAACTTCTCGCACATTGACTTTTTTCTCCACGTACAGTAGATTGCCTAACTCGTGAAATGCAATCCTCGAAATTTAAGACATTTGAAGTTGTTTTTTGCACTGATTTGAGGCGCAAAACGCTGTTTACTAGGGAAAGGGTTCATTTCAGATCTGGTTATTGAAGGCACAAAATAGTTACGAGAGACGCCTTTGCAAGGCGAATTTTTTTGGCAAACAAAGGAACGATTACTGCGCGACTTAATTTAAATGGCACCCTAAACAGTACAGGGCAATAGGTAAGCCCCGCCCAGGCAAGAAACGTTGCCCTACGCATAATTCCTGAAAGGGTAAATATTTCCGTGTCGAAACCCCAAACACTAGCCCTAGCACAAGCTTATACTGTAGCCCTAATCTTTACTCTAACCCTACCCTAAACTACCTTAACGGTACGTTAACCCAACGGCATTTTCCCTGGAATTTAGCGCAAAAACACCTGTAATGTGGGCGGTTCCTGTTCTCATGTCCTGGTTAGGAGGTCATATAAGTCATTCTTACTGGCCTCGGCTCCTATCCAGATGGAATTACACCATTAGTACACCTATATATGTAAGTCGCTGTTGGGAATACTCACATTCCCATGATGAGTCATTTCACAGAAAAGCACGCGAGCGCGTTCCTCACGTGGCATGCCATGAACGATGCTCGGCAATGTTCCGCATTGGCTGTGGCCACAGAGCTCTCGTTAGATCTGATCAATCCATGTCAGCGAGCATTTTGCTCAGCTCTTGTAGGTTTTGAATATACTTCCTCGTGGCCGATCGTGTTCTCTCTTTCTCTGCCTTGTTGGGATTGGGGACAAGCCTCGTTCCAGCGCATGCTTCGTGCGAATTTCGAGTACCAGGACGAGTCATAACAGTCGCCCTGTGGTTTTGCTCCCACTCATCTTTATCTGCGAACCTCACTTGACATCTCCTTCCCCTTATCAGCGAAGTTCGAATATACTTTTTAAAGACAAAATTTATAGTGTCATGCTTCGTTCTTCAGAATACAACGTTTTTACCATTTTACTGCGTGACAGAGGCAGGCGGGCTCACAGAGTTGAGAACCACATCCATTGAGTTGAAGAACCTGTTTAGTTGTTGAGTTTTAATTTCCTCCGAAATTAATTGCTAACTTGGAACAAATCCGATTCTATGAAGTTTTATAGACGTAGACTGAAATTTTATATTAATATTTGGACCGAATTCCATCATCCAAAGCGGGGTAATCACGTAATATTCACTAAACTACTAACAGGCAGTCATTAGTATAACCAGCGTAATTATTTTACATACTGGCAGCCCAGGTACTGACTAAAAGCCCAGATACGTGTTTCGTCGATATTCTGCTACTGCGTGGCATAACTGCGAGAGGTTCAACTCTTCAGCGAGTTCCCCAGCATTTCCTGTGTGCTTTCTGGCAGATACTTCAGTTTTTAAATTGTGTCATGCAACAGCAAGATATCCGTGAAACACCTGTCTGGGCTTTCACCTAGTACCGGTACTGTCAACGTGGTGTATCATGTAAACCCTACTTAGGTTACACAACGCAGGCCATTGGAAATTTCTTAACGGTGGAGCTAGAGCAGGCCTCCCAGAGTGAGGTGAGACAACTTTCGCAATAGATCGGCAGGGTGCCGTAAAGCCCTAGGACCTCTGCCGTCAAAACGCTGCAACTGAACTCCAAATGCCTGAGAGCGAACTGGACAACAGTAGAGCAATTTCCTACTAGATCTTCCTTTAGGATCTCGAGTTTCGAACTTTGCCGTCAATGTATCCTCAGCCGTCCATCAATCCACGAACCACTCCAAAAGCCCGCCGCCCTAAAAAAAACTTTCTTTACGTGAACTTTTATTTGATGCAGATTGCAACTGACTGCAGTTGATCCTCAAACCACCTTTGCTAAAAACGCAGCGTAGGTGCGAGTGCAAGCTGTCTCAGGACATTAACACTCACCCAATCGGCGAAAGTTTCGTCTGGTTCCAAGTACACAATAGTCTACGCTGGAGGCAGGCGGCACCGTGGCATATCAGGACGAGAGACGGAGTGTCGGCAGGTCGGTTGAGTCACTATGTCCACGCACACACAACACACGCGTACAACAGGGAGGCCTCAATGGGCGGTGCCTCCGACCCACATTCGCCATTGTTTATGCTGTTGTATGCAATATCTAAGTTGATATAGTCAGGCCAGACAGTGACTATCAGATCCACCCTATTCACTGAGTTAGCAGGCTGCACTCAAAGACCGCACAGTCGACAAAAAAGTAGGGTAAATTTCCCTGCATGGTAGGCCAGCTGAAGGGACTACTAGGACCCCTTATAGGAGTTTAGGGCGAAACAATCCCTGGAGGGCCATATTGGAACGCGTGCGCAGGCTAATACAATACGTGACCTATCGCACAAAAGGTGCCAAATGTTACGAAAGATTGCTAATCACTTGCAAACTGACACCCACAAATGAACTAAAGCTTTAAAATAACAATGAACGACCTTAGGCGATTTGAAAACATAAAGGAAAAGTTTTAAGTAATATTAGGTTGTTTAGAAATGTATACTTTTTTTAGAAAAGCGGAAAATACTAACATATTGCGCAAACTGTTAATTTTTACCAATAAAAATTCGCCTTGCAAAGGTGTCTCTCATAACCATTTTGTGCCTCTCACGCACTCCTAGGCGCACTTTGGCAATAACAGCTTTTCATTTTCATAAATTAGCCCTGAATAATATGATCTTTGCGTTCATATGCCACCAGAATTCCGAAATGCTGTAATCTGATCTCTCGATCGTTCAGCTTTGTCTTTAGTCAACTCGCGGGCTCTGCGCTCAATAGGTCTTTCTGAGGATGGTGCTGGCAAATCCTGTTTGCACTACCTATCACTTCTTATTACAAACGATTTCGAGGTATTTACAGTAACTGCCCTATCTCACGAAATTCATACGATTTGATGAGATAGGGACCGTTATGCGAAATCAGCCCACACTGCGTCCCGCAAAGTTTTACCGGAGTAAAAAAGTGACCGTCCATAAAAAGAAGGCATATTTTGGTTTAAAAATTGATATTGCGTTGTTTAAAAATACTAATTTTTTTATAAAAGCGGCAAATTCCGAAAACTTGAAAAAGCGGGTTAGCTAATTAACCTGAAGTTTTAAATGTACAGAATGTTTGTCCATGTAAGCAAACGAGTAAATAAAACGCCACAAGTAGAATTACTTTTAAAAATAGTCCTTTGGTGTATATTCAGCGATAGTTGTCTTCCAGGTTAAGGGCAATGGAAAGTATGGTCATTACCGCCTAAATTTCAAGGATGTATTTGAACGCGGTTTCACTAGAATTGGCGGTTTCTTCTTCCGTTTATACATTGTTTAACATGCGTTTGACTAAGGCAAACAGATTTTCGCTTGATTGCGCCGGCAGGGCGTCTAAGGAATAAAATATTTCACAAGCTGAAATTTTGATAAGCTGGTCAGTAACAAGTAAATTTCAGTATAATTTTTATGTGAAATCGTAAACGCACCATTTTATGCGTATTAAGAGGACTTTCGTTTTTTTACATTTCTTCTTAAGTATTTCGGGTGTTGTATTACGATGAGTTTCAGATCGTCCTTGAAATGGTGGTAAATACTTTACGTTTACCTGTGTTTTCGGTGTATTGTCCATAAATGTAGATTCTGTTGTAGGTGCTTATCAAAACCTTCAAAATAAGATACTTCTTAAAGGCATTTACCGAAATAGTTAGTTCTGAGACAGTCTTTCTTATGCAGCTGGCCGTTTGGGTCATATTTGTAGACTCACCCAACACGAAGACTCGTTGCCGAGAACAATAAGCGCCCAAAACATAATTTGACAATTAATATGACTTAGATCGATTTAAGAAGCTCTTATAATAAATTACCTTTTTAAAGAAAACACTCTAATTAGGTATTTTATTGTCGAATGTCTGCGTACTTAGGCGTTTTCGAAGATCAAGTCAGGGAAAATATGGGGACGTTCGACTGGTTTTGCGACGTCGCTGAAAATAGGGGATACAATGTCTGCTGAAAATGAAAGAACTCTCTTATTTCTTTTTAGTGGAGCCTGCATACTTTTCGGTCCAGTTCTAAGATTGCAAATGCACAACCGAATGATCGAATATACACTACGATTTTGCGAAAAAATGTCAATCTTCTGCCCTTTTCGTTTCAATTTTCCGTATTCGTTAGTAGCCGACTTCAGATAGATATTGTCTGGACATCTTTCGCTGACGGCGTGTTAAAGGAAAAAGTGATGGCATGTGGCGGCTTTTCGTATATATGCTTGTTTACAGTCCCAATTATCGGTGTGGTAAAACAAAATTCACTCGCTCAAGTTTATTTCGACACAAGAAGTCACAAACTTGCAAAACTTAATATTTAAAACTAAACCTGTCATTGTTTTCCCGAAAAACAATGCGATTTCTAATATCTCCATTTACCAGAATTTCGTGAAGGCAAGGTCAAATTTTTCGGTCTCTGAAGGGATATATTTAAAAATTTTCTAACATTAATATTCGTTTATACTACAACACACACGAACAAAGAAGGTTTGGTCCAGACGGTGCAGTAGCGTAGGGAAACACCTGGAAATCAAGGAACATCGTATTTGGCCCCATTTTGTCCAGTTTTGCTTTCAATAAACAGATCTGAAATGAACTCTTCCTTAGTAAACACCGTTTTGTGCCTCAATTCAGTACAAAAAAAACACAATGTACAACTTCAAATGTGTGCTATACTCCCATCTTAATTTTCGCGGATGGCATTTCATGAGTTAGGCAATGTACTGTATATGAACCAATTGCATCTCCAACTGGTTCTAAACAGGCGGTCGCAAAATGCATCTAGTGGAACCTGCTAAGCTGTAGTCTGCCCATCTGCATTACATAAAAAAAACTCATGGGCTTGTCAACATTACTTGAAGACTGTCCATACATGTATGTGTTCTTTAGTAGCAGTACGTCATCACTCCTTCTTGTATGGCAACATTATTTTCATGGTATTATCCCCACAAAACCGCCTACCTGTGCCAATTTATCCTTTCAAATTGTCGTCCAGTAGCTGCCGTTTACTCCCGCCTTAATAGAGACTGTACTATCACTCCAGCTTCTTCTTTTTAAACTTCCTCGACTTCCTGTATGAAGCAACAGTAGGTCTTCCAAAGTCACTTCGCAGTTAACCAACTCACTCACTCTCTCTCCCACTAGACTCCCCGTCTTCCTCCGGGTGACTGTGAGGGCCAGATTCGTGTGCATATTAATCTCATTCGACCCGTCCGCATGGTCCTCTCCTCTCGTCCCGCCTCCATCTTCGATGTAGTCGGCGATCCTAATGAAGCCATCTCAGGCAGCAGTAGCAGCGATGAGGATGAGGTTGGGCCACCGACGGTCGACTGGCCGGCAACAGCAGATCAACAACCTCCCTCTGATGTCAGCGGTGACTCCAGCGTTCGCATGCGAAGGAGCCTGCACCGACGCATTACTTCTTTTCGTCTTCCACGCGGCAGCTCCAAGCTCATTCACGTTCGCTTGTGAGTGAACCCCATTTGAAATACCACCTTTGTCTTAGCCCTCGTCGCACTTTTCATTTCGAACAAGGTTCATGCTGCACACAAGTACCAGCATCGTGAATGTCCGTCCAAGGACATTTACATATCTTTTCTCCTTTGGATATCGCTGTCGTGTGACAGCCAATACCTGTCCTGAAGTCTCCTTCTGCGATCCCCTCTTCCAGTTGGTATTTGGAGGGATCACATTTTTAATATATCACCTGTAATTGGCGCACACACCTATCGGATGTCCTTTTCAGGTAAATCGAGCTGTGATTGCGAACAGACGACCACCTTTCAGGCAGCAAAGTGATCAAATACGTACTCTCGGGGGATAGGTGTACAGTGGCCGTGGAGAACGAAACAGCACTGGCCTCGGACTTATCTACTTCCTTATTCGACTCCTTTTGCCTCTCAACCAACACATTTCAATGAACATAAACTGGTGCTATTTTGCATGCAGTGTACATCCTCCACCGATTAGGTTAACCAATTGACCAGCATCTCTGTCAAACAGGTTTCACCAGGGCCCCGTCAGCTAGTCTTTGTCAGGACATATCTGGTACTGTTCGATCGCCGGAACCATTTCTTTATTCGTCTGACCTCTCGAAATCGTGGAGGAATCCATCGTCAGAGGTAAAAGCGGCAACTAAACGAGCAACATGTATAGGGGCTAGGAGCCAGTCCGGAGGTAACTGCAGGGCCCTGTATACCGGCGGCAGATCGATATATCAATCGACTAAATTCTCCTCGGAGGTCAAGACTTCAATTAATTCGCGCCCTTATTTCTGAAGATGGACCCCTACACGAGTTCGTAAACTCTGATGAATAAAGAAACGGTTCCAGCGACCACACAGCCGCCATTGGGATGAGCGATCAGAAAGAAATTCGTTCAAAAGTCAGCATGTTGATGTAACTGAAATATCTTGAGATTAGGTTGTAAGATTATCAATATTACAACGGTACTTAAGTAGCCTGTTCGAATAGAAAACGCATTTCAGAGATAGGAAATTCGCTGTGCATCCATTCTCCGATGTTGGGGATGGCTAACATCGTTTTTGAGACGGAAAGTTAACCTTCCTTCTTAAGACTTAAATGTCGGTAGTTGCCCTTGAAGATAGTTCTGAATTATTTGGTCTTCCGACAGAAACTTTATGAATGTAACTGACAAAACACTGGAGTGGCTATTTTTCCGTCTATTTTCTATCATTAAACAGTGGTATCTCAACCCTAGACTGCACGCCACTTGTGTGAACATGAATCAGCATCTGAAAACGCTCTCACCGCCGAACCACGGGCCTACATCATTTTCGCTGCGATCAGGGAGAGTGCATCTAATGTATTTACCGTCGTCAGCCGGTTGTACTCCAGCCTTATGCTGGTCATTAGGGGTTTGAACCCAAGCCAGGTGGTCGCCAAGCCTCTCGCTACCTTTGAGCTACAGGTCCATCTCACTTCACCGAGCTTTACGAATTTGGCTTAGGCAGGAAAAGTACTTGAATCGCCTTGAGAAGTCTTTTTGTTTTGCAGCCCCTGTATTCAAGTTATATCCGTGTCGGTCCTTTCTGCATCCTGTCGGCTACAGTGTGCATAACGCGCTCGGCTTCTACTTTACGCTCCATCACCCAATGCGCGACCTCCGAGCCACTTGATTAAAAAATGGGTTTGACTCTAAGCTTTTCCCTACTGTCGCTGATGGTGTTGGTTTATTTTTCGCGGGCGTGTCATCGTGCATCCAAACTGCTCCGCTTGTGTCCAGCGCTCAAATGGAGGGAGACAATATACGCTACTAGTGTTGTCGATACTACCTTTACCCTCCCAGTACTACCCTACTTTTCATATTTGCGTTTACAAGCAGCACAAGCGATCGTAGATTTGGCGAGGATGACCCCATTGGATCAT
This sequence comes from Schistocephalus solidus, assembly GCA_017591395.1. NCBI lineage: Eukaryota > Metazoa > Platyhelminthes > Cestoda > Diphyllobothriidea > Diphyllobothriidae > Schistocephalus > Schistocephalus solidus. Next base: position 90,928 of record WEDG01009830.1, on the reverse strand, counting down.
ACTTTTGGAATAAACTCACCCCTCCATCGCGGTCCGAGCGCATCAACCAGAACTCATTGACGTTGAGAAATTCCTCTATATCAGTGATGCCAACGCCACTATGATTTATCCGCCAATTAAGACGCAGGTCTCCTGGTGAGCGCCAGAGACTCCCAACCACAATGACTTGCAATATTATACGACCAAGGTGCCTATGTGGACGAGCACTTTGATTCATCACAAAATGGCCCGATTGCCTGTGTGGGTTCTACGAACAAGACGGAAAAGCCTTTAAAGTGGTGCTAAATACTAAATTGCAGGTAGAGGCCATGGCAGAGGTCCGAAGATGGCGCCTGCTTGCTAATTATGTCTCCATCAACTCGTTCCTGTGTATGCATGGCACCGATCGTGGACGTCGCCGACAGCACTACAATCAAAGTGTTTCCACTGTTTTCAAGAAGTAAGCCGCCTTTCGTGGTTTAGATATCGCCAGATGTAAGTCCGTTCCTGTGATGCGATGAATGCGGTGGCACTCTTCCAAGAGCACATCCTTAGTGGTCTTCACATTAATTCCGTATTTTCCCTTTGTCGGTTGCGGCAACCTAGCTGGGACCTTTTTGATTGGTGCCCGCAGTTTGAGTCTTTTCGGTTCTGCTAGTGTTCGGGTGGCGAGTGATAGCGGCCTTATTTCCACAGGGACCCTTTTGCTGTCTGCCTATTGGTAAGCGTGAAAACAACGTACCATGCATCTTTCCCCGTGTCCTTTGCCTTTGCCCTTGTTTCCATTTTTTCTGCGCCGTATCTCAGCCCGAACAGGGGATACTTTCCGACAAAAACTCACAGTGGGACCTACACTAACTGTCTGACACCCGTCCCACATACGCAGCACTTTGAGAGGACATGAACGAAGTTTTTTACGGCTTGCTCTCCACTTTGACTGCCTTCTAGGTCAACCCCGGCCCAACAAGTTATCACCAGTCTCCTTAGGAGGTTCAGTATTGACGACAATCCACAAAAGTTCGCACTATATGAACACACTATTGTGAGTGATCAGGAAGGTGAGCGCCTATTGCACTTTCTCGCTCATTTACCTTTTATTTTCTTCCTATCTGCTTTCAATTCGGCCTGCACCTCATGGCCGTCAGTGTTTACTCTAGCGTACTATGTTTACTAAATTTGGTTGCTCAAGTCTTTCTGTCGATTTGACTCACTTGGTCGACAAAAAGTGCCTGGATCAAAGTCTGGGCGTGGCGCCGCAATTCGTTGTCTGATAACGGATTAGAACTGTTGCGTTGAGGTTACCGAGTTCTATTTATTTGTATTTCGCAAATGGGTAGTCATTAGTTTTACCAATTGTTTATGTGTGCGTGGCGCTTTCCCCTCTCTCTGTTTCTCTCCTGGATGAGCCGATTTCAAGTCGACGTTCCTTCTAGCAACCCGTCTGCGGGGCAATTAGTACTAGATTGCTGTTTGGGCGGGTAGGAACCGAGCCTTTCTTCAACGTTCTCACTCAAGAAATTCGATGTTTAATCTGCGAGCGAGATCCTCTTATCCTTACTATACCAAGTTATCTTTATATCTTATAAATGATCTATGGTTCACACATTTTAAGATACACGATAGTTCGACCGTCGTAGTCCAACGATGTCCATCGTATGTTCCACAGAAAGGCGGTGCAGGGACGGTGACTTGCGCGTGAATTTTTTTAAGTGATAGTAGCCTTGCGCTGCAGCTACCGCACTCTCTCCTACTCCACGGTGTCATGACACTGTCAAGAAGACGCAGGTGGCTGGCCGGTGGGAGCTGCCCTTGGGTGTTTCACCACACCCGGCTCGCGTCTCACGGAGTGGGAGTACCATAAAGGCCACATTAAGAAGGAGCCATTGCAGCCTAACTCACAGTCCGCCAGTCAGCCACTAAATACACATTGGGCTGACCACGCGGTCCGAGTGATCCCGCCAGTTGGAAACCTTCCAGGCCACGGCTTTTAGCGCACCGTGATAGTTTCAAGCGCGTCAGGTTGTTTATAGTGAGGAAAATACGCTGAGCTCTTGACCTCACTCTCTCTCCCCCACCACCCCCCCCCCAATCAGACCACAATCCGAGCCGGTCAGTTGTCTGATGCGGATGTAGGCGCAGCTGCTGGTGACCTCGTCTACGCGTACTACGTACATGACCTGGCCCCCGAACACAAGCACCCGGATTTCATATAACAGGGGGCAATGGCTCACATGTGTGAGAGTGCTGGAGGTAAAGTTAAGAAGGAGCCATCGCAGCCTGACTCTCAGGCCACCAGTCAGCCACTCCACACAACACACATTGGACTGACTGCGAGGTTTAAGTGTAAATGTCAGTTGTACACCTTCCAACACACCACGCTTATCGCCCCGTGATATTCACAAGCTCAGACCACACATGCAAACAGAGAAGTCACATGGTGAAGGAGCCAAGGATCATACTTGCTTCTCAATCAGCTTTGCAGACTGAGAGCATGTTTTTTTGTAGTTTCGTAGGATCCTATGAGGCGCAGAGGCTGATGAGGAGGCATGTAGTGTTGTGCTATAGCCGGTGGTGTTTCTACCGCAAGTTTTCATGGAGACGCATGTGACTTAATAGGTCCATGTGGTGTTTGAATGTGCGTGTGCAGTGCGGACAGTTGAGTCGGGTATGGCGGGTGTATGTGGGTGCTTTTGGCACTGGTTTGCCGGTCTTTGTGTGATGGATTCGCAAGTGACCGACCAGGCCGATGTGTGAGGTAAATGTGCGGTCGCAATGAGGACAGGTTAGTACCGAGTCCCTATCGCTGGTACTGGAGTCGGTGGTGGTGTTGGAGGTAGCAGGTGGCAGGTAGTCGGAGGGGGCTAATGAGGTGGTGGGAGTGGGGCAAGTGGTGATCGGCGCAAAGGGTGAGGTAGGGAGGAAGGTGTCGGTGATTTTTGGCGGTGTGGCATCGATGAAGTGATTATCAGTGGTTGGGGTGGTCGTCGACGCTGGGTCTGAGGCAGGTGTGGGCAGAGGCTGATGTTATGGGATTGTTGTTGCATTGAGTTCCAAGATGTCCGAACAGGCCGATTCGCGTGCGGAATGTGCGTTGACAGCGTGGGCACGTTGACAGGGTGTATATTGCTGAACCAGTCTTCACGGATCTTCTCCATGCCGGTCTGTCCTGGGTGAGGTCCTCCCAGGTCGCCGTGTTGATTTGCAGTTGCTTCAGAGATTTCTTCAAAGTGTCCTTGTAGCGTCGTTTTTGACCTCCCTGTCGGCGAGCACCCGTAGTGAACTTGCCGTAGAAAAGTCGTTTGGTAAGTCGCTCGTCGTCCATTCTTACCAGGTGGCCGCTCCATCGCAGATGCACTTGCCTCAGCATGGCGTAGATGCTGAGGATTCCGGTCCGCTCCAGGACTTCCGTGTCCGGGATCCTATCTTGCCATCTCAGCTTCAGTATTCTGCAGAGGCAGCTGAGATGGAAGTGGTTCAGCTTCCTGACTTGACACGAGTAAACGGTCCAGGTCTCTGTTCCATAAAGAAATGTTGACAAGACGACGGCCTTGTACATCTTCAGTTTGGTGTTCACGTGAATACCATGGTGATTCCACACGGAGGCCTGCAGTCGGCCGAAGGCCTAACTGGCTTTGGAGATTCGTTGGGCAACCTCGTCATCGATTCTCGATTTGCGTGACAGCGTGCTTCCCAGATAAGCGGTTTCCGCATTTTTTAGTTGAGCATCGTGGACTTTTATTCGGGGAGCATTGTATTCCGCGCTGGGTGGCGGCTGGTGCACGACAACAGTTTTGGTTGTACTGATTGTTAATCCAAAATTGGCGCAACCTGCGGCGACGAGGTCCATGCTCCTTTACATGTCCTACTTCGTCATAGTTTTAAGGGCGCAGTCGTCCGCGAAGAGCAAATCATGAAATGTAGTCGTAGACACACGCGTTGGGGCCTGCATACACCGACTGTTGATAAAGTGCCCGTCATTTCTGTATGAGATGCGCATCCCAGGTCGCTCATCACGGTAGGCATCTATCAGCGTAGCAGAGAACATGAGACTGGACAGGTTAGGGGCCAGTTCGCAGCCCTGTTTCCCTCCGTTGGTCACTGCGAATGCTTCGGATAACGTCCCGTTGTCAGTGACGCGCGCCGTCATCCCGTCATGAAAGCTGACGGACCATGTGCGTGAACCACTCAGGACAGCCGAATTTCTGCATGACTTTCCACAGTCCGTCGTAATTCACCGAGCCAAAGGCTTTCGTCTGATCCACAAATGTAGTGTAGGGATGGGTTCGCATCTCCTGGCACTTCTCTTGTAGCTGGCGGGCGGCAAAGATCATGTCGGTTGTTCCACGGTGTCGGCGGAAGCCACATTAGCTTTCCGGGAGCAGGCCCTGCTCTAGGTGACCGTTCAGGCGATTGAGTAGGATACGGGACGAAGATCTTCCCGGCGATGTTGAGTAACGAGATGCCTCTGTGATTATCACAGAGTTGCCCGTTCCCCTTCCGCTTATAGAGATGGAAGATGGTCGCGTCTTTGAAATCCTGAGGAACTTGTCCTTTGGCGCCACATCTCCTGGAAGAGTGTTGTGAGTTCTGCCATCAGCCGGGACCCACCGTACTTGTAGACTTCCGGTGGGATTGCGTCGGATCTCGGTGCTTTACCGCTGGAAATCTGCTGCACGGCCCGGATGGTTTCTGGTAGGGAAGGCGGCAGATCCAGGGTCATTGTTCGTGTCCACTTGAGGGAGCCGGTCAATGGCAGCATCGGAGATGGTTGATGAGCAATTAAGGACACTTCTAAAGTGCTCGGCCCAACGCTTTCAGAATTTGCGATTTCTCTGTCAGCAGTGTTGTGCCGTCAGAGCTGAGCAGCGGTGCGGTCCCCTTGATACACGCGCCGTAGATGGCCTTGATGGCTTTGAAAAAGTTTTTCATTTCATTGCGGTCCGCATACCCCTGGATTTCCCAGCTTTTTGGATCATCCAGGCATCCTACATCTCCCGCAGCCGTTGCCGTACAAGGCGCCGACATCTGAAGAAGGCTACTTTGGTGGCGTCAGTCCGAAGGTCCATGTAGGCCTTGTGGAGTCCATTCTTCTCCGCGAAAAAGTTACTGATGTCGGCGTCATTGTCGTCAAACCAGTCCTGGTGTTGACGGCGTGCGCGTCCGAGGACTTCGAGGGCGGTGGACTGGATGACATTTCGCAGCTGGCACCATCGTGTTTGCACGGTGCCGTTATTATCTGGAGCATGCAGGTTCTCCAGTTTCTCGGTTATTTGGTTGCTGAAATCAAAACAGTGAGCAAGCAAATTTAACAAAATAGTACTTCACTTACCTGGCGGTCGCTTACCTCGGGGCCTTCGTGGGGGTTGCAGTCGGAGCCTCATCTGGGAGATGACGAGGCGGTGATCTGTCCAACCATCGGCATCGCGGATCGCCTTGGTTACCAACACGTCCTGTCGATCTCGCCTCCGGACGAGAACATAGTCCAGCAGCTGCCAGCGCCGCGACCGAGGTTGCATCCACGTGACCTTCTCCCGCGTCGGAAGGCGGAAGAAGGTGTTGGTCAGCAGGAGACGGTGTTCCGCACACGTTCGCAGAAGAAGGAGGCCGTTATCGTTACAGCTACCAAGACCGTGGGGACCCAGCACTCCCTGCCAGGCAGCGTGGTACGTCCCGACGCGGGCGTTGAAGTCACCAAGGACAAATAACTTGTCCTCTTTCGGCACAGTTGCCAGCAGGGCGTGCAGGTCCTCGTATAATTTGTCCTTCGCCGCATCAGAGCTCGTCATTGGGGGAGCGTAGGTGCTGATGATGTTGGCGAACTGGTCTCCCCGAAGAGCCAGGCGGAGGCTCATCAGGCGATCATTGATACCCTGCGGCAGACAGGGCAGATGTCCCACGGTGTCGTTCCGGATGGCAAAAGCAACAACAGCGTCGCGTCGCTCTGCCTTTGACCGGCCGCTCCAGAAGAAGGTGTAGCAGGCACCCACCTCCTCTAGCTGACCCTGCTCAGAGAATCGGGTCTCGCTGAGAGCAGCAATGTTCACCTTGTAGCGCGCCAGTTCCCGAGCGACTAGCGCCGTCCTCCGTTCTGGCCAGTTGCTCCTAGGATTGTCTAAAAGAGAACGAACATGCCAGGCTGCTAGTGTGAGCGCACTCACCCGAGCAGCCTGGAGGGTATTGCGAGGGGGATGGGGACGGAGGGTATTGTTGTTTGTTTGAGTTTTACGACGGCGTATTTTGTGATCTGTGAGCCGCGGCCGGCTGCAGAAGACGTGATACTCAGAATTTGTTTAGGGCACCTTTTCTAGCCTCTTCCTCCGCAAGGGGGCAAGCAGTGCTGTCCCTAAATAGGGCTGCTCGGACATCCCAGACAGCTGCCAAACTCCACTATGGGTCACGGTTTTGTTTTAGTGGGAGAGCGACCCAAGTTAGCCTGGGCCGCCTACGGGGTTGCTGTCGCTCTCACCGTAGGACTTTTTGAGGGGGGGGGATGGGAAGTTCGGGAGCCAGACATATCGGCTGTAGAGGCACACAACACCGGAGACCCTCACCTGGTTTAGCCCACCGGTCGTAACGGTTGCCCGTCTGTGTCCGGCGTCTAGACAGAGTCAAGAAAATCGTAGGTGGGATTGGGCGCAGGTGCCATTACGCCTGAACCAGATCGGTTAGAAAGGATTACCCATTTGGTGTTGTAATATTGATTGTCATGCAGCTCAACCCTAAGATACTTCAGTCACCGTCTGCAAACAATCCACTCGTCACGAATGAATGCTTAAGTAGCCTGTATTTTTTGCATAGATTGTTGATGCCCTTAGACATCAATTCATGTTTTTTAAACAAAATAGGTGTACAAAAGTTTGTTTCATGTACTCAAGTGACGTCCTCTTCAGTTTTTGTACTCGAAGAAATTCTTGGTTTGCAGTTTTGCGCTTTTTAAAGACCGTGAATCGTCTGTTTAAAGAGCGTCCTATCTGTACATAAATTAATTTTTCTTATGTAGTATCCAGCGTAGGCCATAGTATAGAGGAACAGGTGAGATGTTCTCCTGCACGAGTTCTAGAACTCAAGAGTACTAGGGGTACTAGTTAGGGGGTAGCACAACACAGATAGCATTTGGTCGCTTGATTTGTCTCGTACAGGTGGTGAATGCTCCTGTGGCCGCCTCTAACTGGTACCCAACTCTCACCTGTGGCCCCTGAAAGTTAGGTTCTTCCCAGCGGCCACACCCCGGGCAACCGTCACGACCGGCGAGCTAAACCGGTTGAGGGTCTCTGGTGTTGTGTGCGTCTCCACACCCGGTTCGTCTGCTCCCTTTCCCCTGCTTGTCCCCTCCCCCGTCCTCCCTGCCCTTGCCTTCTCCTATTCCCAGCCCACTCCTTTCTCCACTCTTAACTCTCTTTCACCCTTCCTATCCCCTCCGCCATTTTACTCTTACTTCTCCCTCTCCCCTCTTCCCCCACGGTCGAAAAAGTCCTGTGGCGAGGGCGACATGCAATCACATAGGTGGCCCAGGCAAATCGGTCGTTCTCTCACTAACCCAAATCGTGACCCATAGTGGACTTCGGAGCCGCCTGGGATGACTTAACAGCCCTATTTAGGGACAGCACTGCTTACCTCTCCCGCGCGAGGGGGCTATAAAATGTGCCCTAAACCAATTTCGGATATCATGACATCTGCAGCAGACCGTGGCTAGCAGACTGCAATTACATGCGGTCGAAAAACTAAACAACTCCTCTGTCTATCCTCCCCACTGTATCCTCCGGGCTATCTCTGGACTGCTCAAGTGAGCTTGCCGACGGCGAGACGCTGCTCACTGAGAAGACACAACTCCTGATGCGATAAACGGAACATTTCCAAAGCGTTCTCAATCAACCCTCCGCCTTTTCCGACGCTGCCATCGATCGCCTGCCTGAAGTAGAAATCAACACCGATCTTTTTCTCCCAACTTCTCTCTAAGAAACCATCAGAGCCGTGCAGCAACTCTCCAGTGGGAAAGCACCTGGCTCGGACGCGATACCTGCTGAGATTTACAAGCATGGCGGACCCCAACTGATGAACCGACTCACAGCGCTCTTCTAGGAGATGTGGCACCAAGAAATAGTCTCTCAGGATTTCAAAGATGCCACCATTGTGCACCTCTACAATAAGAAGTGGAACTGTCAACTCTGCGACAACTACCGAGGAATCTCGCTGCTGAACATCGCCGGAAATCTCTTCGCCCGCATTCTCCTCAATCGTCTGAACGCTCACTTGGGGCAAGGACTGCTTCCGGAAAGCCAATGTGGCTTCCGACGACACCAAGGAACAATCGACATGATCTTCGCTGCTAACCAGCTGCAAGAGAAAGTGTTAGGAGATGAGGACTCACCTCTACACTACCTTTGTGGACCTGACGAAAGCCTTTGACACTGTGAATCGCGACGGGCTGTGGCAAATCATGCAGAAATTCGGCTGTCCTGGACGGTTCACGCATATGGTACGTCATTTTCACGACGGGATGGTGGCGCGCATTACTGACAATGGGACAGTATCCGAAGCATTCGCAGTGACCGATGGCGTGAAGCACGGCTGCGTCCTTGCACCTACCCTCTTTAGTCTCATGTTCTCTGCCATGCTAACGGATGCCTACCGTGAAGAACGCCCCCGGGATCCGCATCGCCTACCGGACGGATGACCGATCCCTCAACCAACGACGGCTGCACTTCCGCTCGCGTGTCTCCACAGCCACCATCCACGAAATTCTCTTCGCTGACGACTGCGCACTCGGGGAAAAGACAGAAGAGAGCATGCAAAGGAGCATGGATCTCTTCGCTTCCGCCTGTGACAACCTCGGACTTCGCATCAACACTGAGAAAACGGGGGTCATGCATCAGCCACAGCCCAATACCACCTACACCGCAGCTCACATCAATGTCAATGGCGCCCAACTGAAATCTGTGGATACCTTCACTTACCTGGGCAGCAATCTCTCCAGCAGCACCAAAATAGACGATTTGGTCGCCCATCGGATCGCCAAAGCCAGTTAAGCCTTTGGATGCATGCAGAACGTGGTCTGGAATCGACAAGGTCTCCATCTCAGCACCGAACTCAAGATGTACAAATTCGTATTCTTGCCGACGCTGTTGTATGGAATGGAGACTTGGACGATCTACCAAAGGCAGGCTCGAAAGCTCAACCGTTTCCACCTCAGCTGCCTCCGCAGAATACTAAAGCTGAGATGGCAAGACAGGATCCCGGACACGGAAGTGTTGGAACGAACGGGCCTTCTCGCCATTTGCGTTCAGCTGAAACAACTGCAACTGCGCTGGAGCGGTCACCTTTTAAGGATAGACGACGAACGACTCCCGAAACAATTCTTCTATGGAGATGTCACCATGGGTTCTCGTCGACAAGGGGGTCAAGTAGGAGACTACAAGGACACTGAAGACTTCCCTGAAGCAACTGCAGATCAACCCGGCGACCTAGGAGGACCTCGCCTGGAACCGGCCGGTCTGAAGGAGAACAGTGAAGACATGGGCAGCAATGTGCGATGCCAACCGGATCGCCGCCGCCAAGGCCAAAAGGGCGGCATGAAACTCACCAGCGTCCTGGACCAACACTGCCAATGCCCAAGCCCTTTTAAAATGTCCGCGCTGTCAACGCATCTTCTAGGCGCGAATCGGCCTGGTCGGATATCTTCAGACGCAATGCAACAATTCCAACTTCTACGTCAAATTCTGCCAACCCTCCTTCAGACCCCCACCCTCACTCCTGGCATCAATTCCATTTCTCCCACCATCATAGAGACCACATCTTAATACTCATCACCTTTTACCCCCACCAGCGACCGCACATTCACTTCATGCATCGACTTGGTAGGTCACTTGCGAATCCATCGTACAGAGACTGGTGAACCAGTGCCTGGAGCACCAACCCACAGCAGAGATCGCCGCCTCCACTGCCCTCATTGTCCTCGCGCATTCACTCATCGCATGGGCCTATTTGGTCACATGCGCATCCATGGTAGTGGAATTCGCCGCAATGCTGACAACGCCGATACCCCATGCACACCCTCCGCTCCTGCAAATCTCACCGCCACTGCTATCCCCCACTACCACGAACGACAACCCCCAACCCTTCCCGATTTCTCCTGCTCACTGCGCCCGTAACTTCAACTCGCGCATCAGTCTGGTCGGTCTCTTGTGAATTCATCGCACGGAAGCTGGTGAATCAGTGTCTGGGGTCGCGCCCGCCTCCACTGCCCTAACTGCTCTTGCACCTTTACACACCGCATTGGCCTATTAGGACTCATGCACCTCCACGACAACCTTCGGTAAACCACTGGAGGCTAAACCACATCATCACACACTACCTCCACCAATGCATACACAACAGCCTCACTATCACCATGTTCCTGATAAAATCACGGTGTCCTAGCAAACCATATTGAAGGCTGCCAATCTGACGCTTACACCAGACCACGCTGTCAGCCCAGTGTATGTGCTGTGAGTATCGAGTTGCTGACCAGTGGACTGAGAGTCAGACGGCGATGGCTCCTTCTTATCCCCTGATTTAGTGTATCCAGGCGTGTGCTTTATGGGGGCCAGGTCGTGCTGTGGTGCGCGAAGACTGGTACGCCGACCTGTCAGCCAATGCACCCACTCCCACATCAGGCAACTGACCGGCTCGGATGGTGGTCTGATTTTAGGGGTGGGGAAGAGAGTGAGGTCGACGGCTCAGTGCATTTTCCTCACTATGAACAATCTGACGTACTTGAAACCATCGTGGTACGCTAAAAGCCGTGGCTTGGAAGGTTGTCAACTGACGGGAACACTCGGACCGCGTGGTCAGCCCAATGTGTGTGTTTGTGCGCCATGGACGAGTGGCGGACTGAGAGTCAGGCTGCAATGACTCCTTCTTAATGTGGCCTTTATGGCTCTCCCACTCAGTTGGGATCCGAGCCACCCCCTCTCTTCTGTTGTTTGGAGGAGGACCACAGTGCTTGGGCCTGCGCGCTCTGCCATCTCCGGTCTTCTTAACACCGGGTCCAGGTGGGGGATTGGAACAGAGAGTGAAGTAGATACAGCGAAAGTCTACTCTCATTATAATCCAGCGCGAGTCTCCGTCCCTGCACAGCATACGGTGGAAATCTTCGAACACGACCGTCGAACTAGTGTGTTGCTGTTGACGACAGTACGTGGTTTCCGAATTGTGGATTTTACCTGCTATCAGGTTTGTCTGGTAGAACCTTTCCTTCTGCGTCTCATAGCCAGTTCAGTCTTGTCCTGCTGTGGCCGAACGCTGCATGCTGCAGGTCGTCCCTTTGTTTCAATGAAGCTCACCGCTACCTGGGACTAGCAGTTACTTGTGCACATGGTTGGAATTACACTGAAGGAGACTTTTGCAGCATTTACCTCCCGCGTTCGTACCAAAACGAAATGCGTGTTGAGCAGATGGGTCACAGTGACTGGATATCTTGCCTAAGCACATGCCTGCTACAACGCCGAGTTAATTTCCCTGTGCCTGCACCTTTTTGGCACAAGCTTTACTCCGTGCAGGAATCACTGGTTTGGACTTATTGCTGACCGTATTTCCCTAGCTGTTTGACTTGATTGTCTAACGCCCTCCACTGTCCTCCCCCTCTCCATGCAGTCTCCGTGCGCAAGCTCTTCGACGACGAGTCCCCTCTCGGCCTCTTTCTTCGCTGGACCTCCGGTGGAAAGGACTCGCGTAGTCATGGTAGCCAGATGGATGTGCGCTCGGAGCGCTTCAATCGCCTCCTCGCCACAAAACGTCTCGTGCTGCAAGAAAATGAAACCGGCGACATTGAGGTTTGTGGTTACACCGGCCCCTTGCTGATATGATTAAGGAGATGGTGCTGCGAGCTGTAATCATTGCTTTTGTTTGAAGGTCGCGCTCGTTATCTTCTCCCTTCACTTCCGAGCATTTTTTTGTTGAGTTTGCAGTTATATTGAATATTACCTATGCTATGCTTCGCTTTGAAATAATAAGGGGAATTGAAAGATTTCAATAATTCAGTTGACCCACTTGTGAAATACTCTGCGGTCACTGTGAAATTCTAACCCACGACAACAAGGGGACCAAAGAAGAACGTTGTACACACCGGTGCAAAGTCGATAGACTGATAAGCTCTAGCTACTTGAGCTACGAGGCCCCACCGATAGCCATGAATTGAATCGCACTTTGGTCGTGTTACCCACCCAGGCTTGAGCGTTGGCTGTACTGAAGCCTTCCCCTTGTTATCGTGGGCCCGAATCCCGCCAAGGTTGCCGAGTTTTTCACAATTGAATTAACCTTGAAATGCCATAGTATAAAAGAACAATGAGATCCGGCACTGCCGTACTGTAAGAAAGTCGTTAACTCATGCCAGCCGTCCAGAGCAACAAGACCATGTCCCATGATTCTTCCACCACTGACACTCCCATTGGATATGCCCATATCGCTCTTTCCATTCATCGTGATTGGCACCGTAACCTACTTCATCCTTGCATTCCTGTGGGTTTCCTTCAGATGTGGAACATAAATAGACTGTCCTTATATTGCGTTTATCCCCCTTCAAACTGTGTTGCGGTATGTGTAACCGGCAAAGTTCACGTATTATGGGCCCGAAAGTGAGCGAATTTGTCGGGATGAGCAGCCTCTCTTCTCGGCAAGTGGTTCGTACATGTCCCCCTCTTCCCGGATGTCGCATTTAACCCCCTCCCCAATTTTTCTCAGTCCCCCTTTGTCCACTGACAACAGTTTTATAATCTAGCGTTTGCATCCTCCAGCGCTGTACATACCAACTGCTTGTCAAGACTGTTGCATCTTAGTCCTATTCTAGGTTTTTACTGCACCAAATGTATGATGTTTTGACTGAATGACCGAAGTTCACTCCCGTGCTGGCATGAGCATGTGACCATCACGCCAGTCATAACACGCAGGATTCATAAGAGTGTCACACAGACGCGTCTGAAGCATTTTTGAAAGTACTCTCGGTGTGCCTGCGGTCACATTGGGTCTGTGGAGTGGTCTTAGTCAGCACTTCGCACTTCACTTTCACTCCATATTATCAGTCTGTGTGAGATGTTAATATCTGGTGATAATATTATATGCATTATTATTAGCTACAGTAAGCAAAACATTATTTTTTTGTAAAATCATTTCTATTTCTTATAATCCTTAAACAATTAGCGCTAAAACTGGTATATACAACTTATCGGTCGTGCAAGAACCTACGGATTGCATCTGCTGGACCCTCAAATTTTAAGTGTTAGGGTCTTCAGAAAAAATGTGCGAATTCGTGGAGCCGTTGATTCAGAAAAGCGAATTTTCGGATTATTACTTTATTATTTTCCGCTCACTCTGTACTGATCTCTAACATCCGCTGCACCTCGGTGTGGCCCGCCTTTCGAAATTTTTTTAGACTGTTGGGAACTAAGATGACTGGCAGTTTGACTTCAGATGATGCACCCCGCCGCTGTCGCTTACCACCCAGTCTCGGAACGGCGTTTTGAATTTCTGCTTTAAGACTTTATTTGCGTGCATGCGCGGAAGACGTGTGTATAAGTGTGCCCTGGTTTTCACGGTAGATTACCTTGCCTTTCAATCCGGTGAGATGGTAGCTTTTAACTCTCTATTGATTCTGCAATGGTTGTGTGAGCCCTTCTGTATGTTGTCGTACCGTCAGTTCTGTGCTCCTGGTCGGTGAATACCTACGGCAAATCGTCGTGGACCAGCCGTTTATACGGCCCGTCCTCGGTCATTCCCGTGATAGGAACGCTGCGGTGAACTTCATTTACTTCGATATGGTGGTGAGTACGGAAACGGTGAAGGCAAACGCATATTTAAACAGTCAACTAAATCACGCCTACTATACGGAAACAAGTAGTAAGGTATGTATAATGACGAGGGTGTCGGAGACAACCATCGCTACCAATATTGTTTTAGATCCCCAATTGCAGAACTTTTTTCACGCCCATATTTCCACTGGCCCTCTCTCGCTGTCGTTTCGCTTTTTCCGAAGTCTCCAGGGTTTGAAAGACGGTTGCCTTATTTTTGCCTTAAGTAGTAAAAGTAGTCCTCGCAAATTAAACCTTTATATTTCGTATTTCCAATCAGTAACGAATATTTTCCTCATGCAGACTGTGTGAAATGATGAAACTCGTCGAGCCAGTTAGCAGAAGTGTCACCAGCAGGACATCCGATCATGCCATTTAACAGGTCTACAGCGTTGAGGGCACTGGAAAAATCCATCAAATTACCTCCCAAGTTAGTGGTAACCCTCTGCACTGAGTGATTCTGATCGCGAGATCAATGGTGGCGTTATTACTGACAACTCGGTTAAGGTCGAGCGCTGGCGTGATCACTTTGAGCACCTTATCAACTTCGATACTCAGCCTACCATGCCCTCGCTCTCCTCTCAATCGGAGTTTTATCCCTCTCCAATCTATGCATTTTCATGCAATCCCCCCTTCTGAGTGAGAAGTCGCCGGTATATCCATACAAGGACTGCGCAACAGAAAAGCACCCGGAGAGGACGATGTACCCGCTAAAATCTAAGTCTTTCGTTGACACTGGTGCCCTGGCTCCTTGAGTCGATTGAACAAGCGTCAAGAGACCAGGTCCTCTGGATGACTGGGACGCGGGCATCCATGTACGTGCTCTCAAGAAGGAAGATAAAGATGAGGTGATAGAAATTCTTTGGCATCAGCCTCATCGAAGTTGTTGCGAAGATATTCGCTGTTGCCCTTTTTAAGCGATTCCAGGCCATTCGTGACTCTACTTTGAACTCTGTGCTGGGCGTGGATGTGTGGAGCTGTTCTTCGCTTTGAGATGCATTCTTTGACTCCGCCCTTGATACCAGTGACCGTCTGTCGTCGACTTTGTTTACTTTGCTGCTGCGTTCGGTTCCGTCTATTGTAAGTAGTTGATGGCGTACCGGCAAAAACCACCGCTATGATCGAGGCTTACTACCGCTCCATCGCTGGGCGAGTTGCGATCCTTAACAATCCCTCCCAAACCTTCCATATTCAGTCTGGCGTTCGACAAGGTTATATCCTGTCGCCCATTTATCCAACTGCGCTATTGAATAACTTTTCAGAAGGGCCCTACAAGAAGATGGCTGTGATGACTTTGCACCCGGGTGCCGATTGACTGATCTTGACTATGCCGATAATTTCGCCTTGCTTTGTGATCTGTGGTCTATAGTGTCATGGATCAATGTGGTAGCTAAATCACTGTTTATTTATAAACGTTGGGAAGACACCAAAGTGTTTTCAAGTTGCATGCCTGAGCACGAGAAGGCGCCTCTCCAGCTTAATGACTGTCAACTTGAATAAGTAGACAATATCAATTATCTTGGATTGAGGTTGCTGCCGAATGGTCACAGTAAGGATGACATTGCCTCCCGAATCCATGCTGCTTGCCGGGTTTTTCTCAATCCTTTGAAAGTACTTATGGACCCCACGTGGTATCACCATCGTCACGTAGATTCGCGTGTACCGTGCATCCGTCTGGTTGGTCCTTCTCCATTGTTGTGAATGCCGATCTTTGCGCATGGAAAATGACCGATGAGGTATCTGGCCACCGCTGTCTGAGGATCATCCTTCTAGCGAAGTACACAGGCTTCGTCTCAAATGAGATAGCCCATATTCACAATGATACCATCGCAAATGTATCCCAGACCATCCAGCAAAGATAACTGCGGTGGTTTAGACACACTCTTCAGCGTCCACCTCATGGCTCGCGGTTGCTGCCGACACCATTATCCATTTTAAGGCGTCAAAGAGGAGTTAAACTCAAAACCTGCCTGGAAACGGTTCGTCAAGACATGCAACTGGTTCTTGGACCTTCGGCATTCCGTCTTCATCGCTGGCTAAGATCTGCTGCCGCGAATATCTATGCGCGTTTGTACTAGTTCAGGTGTGATCGCAGTCCCACCAAGTGCGAACACACCAGTTACGGTGGTGGCGACAGTGATTATGACGATTATGTTGCCACGGTCCCATGTCTTCGTTCTAGAAACAGTGTTCATTTCTTTTTCCTTATTTCTTACGCACACTTTTCTCTATTCACGCTTTTCTAGTGGTCCTGCTTCAGCACCGCCGAACTTCAGAATTTCCTGCAGATTCTCAATCGGGAGGAGGCCGACTACCGCCGCCGTATCCAACTGAAGTACGAAATCCGTGGCCGCGAAATTCGTCGCCTAATGAAACTGAGAGCAAAGTCCAACCCAAGAGACCCTGCAGAGCAGTCGGAAACTGCGGAGACCGGTGATGCACCGGAGATGACCAGCGTTCAGGATAGACGCCCAAAAAGTAGTCAAAACTTTGCTGTTTCTTAAAAAACCGGAATCTTTGAAACTACTGGCGTTTCCAGTCTCGCTGGGCATTTTTTTCTGTACTCGCCATTCTAATGAATTCCGCCAGGCAGTCAAAACGTCCCGTGCATCCCACTAATTGGCAGATGTAACGTCCCTGTTTTAGTAGGTTGTATCTTATCGACATTGGAGTTCACTGGCATTTGGGACCAAAGCCCCTGGAACATGGGGAAAGATGACGAAGCTGTTGCGCATAATGCATATTTAAGCCTCTTCCAAAATAAACTTCTCTTCTTTTTGTCCAAAGAATTCGAGGTATATGAGCCGCAATCGCCGTTTATTCAATAAACGGGTGTCCTTTTTATGTGTTACCCAGGGCTGCAAACATGTCATGATTAAGGAAAACGAAGTGCACCTCAAGTGCGATAGTACCGTAGATACAATGCTGCATGCAAAAACACTAAAACAAATACCAAATCTTTGCACTAATTTCTGGAGTTTCTGAAGCCTTTCGAAATGGAGTTCAGGTGATTTCAGCCGGAAGATGTGAGTGCATCTGGTTGTTCCTTCGTCTGCCCCCTATTCTAAGATGCTTTCTTGCTCTGAGTATATTTCATCAGCGAAAAGTGAGAACAGTCTCGGAAATTAGAGTTGGCTGAATTTGTTATCAAGATCCCCATTGGAACTATGCGAGAGCTCGTACATCGGAGGGGCCGTTGAACGCCGCAACAATGGTAACTTGCGCGACAATTTAACTGTAGTGGTGAATACTTGACTGCACCTTCTGCCCTGGGGCAAGGTGGCAAGGATGATTTTTCTGGCCTTTTAAACAAGACACGACAACATGAACCGCAGCAAAGCAGGTATCTTTATGCCAAATGTCAGGGAAACTGGGGTTAAGTCAATGATTAGGGGTAGGTTTAAAGTTTGAGTAAGTTTTAACTGCAGGGTTAGGGTTAGGGGCTGGTTTCGGGTTAAGATTAGGGCTACACTTCAGGTTTGCGTTAGGGCTAGAACACGGAAATAGTGTCTCTTCCTGGAATTATGCGCAGAGCCATCTCCATTACTCGGATCGGGCGTTCCTAATCTCGTGTCCTTGTCGTTTTATTTATCGGAGATAAGGAAAAAATCTTCCTGGTCAATCCTGGCTGCTCTACACATGCAGTATGATCAATTTTAGGCACCTGCGAAGTTGTTCATATTAATTATTCGCCTAGTCGGTTTCGAAAAATGCCATTTTTGCATGCAGAATATATTCATAAATAATTGTATCTACAAATTTGAACGGAAACTTCTTATGCTGAGAGTTTTCTTAGGCCAAGTGTGCGCATCCGTGCGTGTATTTCTGTGAAATCAGAGTAGTCGAAATCTTATGCTTATGATTACCTGTGATAAGTCTGTTCACAGTTCCTCGTCACTAACAAGCCTATCAGCGTGCGGCCTAGCGAAAATGGGAGGAGCAGTACAAGTTTTAACAATATTCTTCTATTTGTGTGACCACTCTGTTGTGAATTTACAATCGTATAACGAAGCTTAAAAGGAAGTATAATAGTGAAAATGGCTCCGCTATACAGCAAAAAGTGCATTCGGTCGTTTGCAGCGGAAAATTTTCAATATTTTTCCAGGCAAGTTAAAAACTCGGATAAGCTGTCCATTTTTTCCTTGATAATTTTTCTTACCTCGGAAGATAGCATTTTAATGAGGGGCTTTTTGAAGACGTAATTCATTGATATAGAGAATATTATTCGCCGACTTTTGCTGGGGACATTCCTTTGTCTCTGTGCTGCGGTTTCTAACTTAGGTAAATCTGCAAATATGACCCAAAAAGCCGTCTGCATAAAATGGGATGCCCAACAACTCGCCACTTTAGTAAATGCTTTCAGGAAATATCTTAGTTTAAAGGTTTTCATGACCACCTAGCACAGAATCTATCTGCATGGGCAGCTGATTGCCATGACTGAAATCTTTGGAGTGTTAGCTGACATTTCAAGGAGACTCCGAAACTCAGACAGAATTCACCGTCACGAAAAAAAGCCGAAGCAAGGTTAAGATTAAGACTACAGTTTAGGTTTGCATTAGGACATGTGAATATTCCCTTTTTGGGTTTTCCTCCCAATTTTTACTTTTTTTTCTTCGTACTGCCCCACCTATAAAAACCCCAATTACCACTGGTCCCTTATTACACGGTTCGGGGGTTATTTTTTTTCTTCAGTGCTGTTTTCTCCATACAGTTACCTATTTACCCTTCCTGAAATTGGTCTGAGGGTCACCTTTAATACTAGGGTGAGGTCTTCCTATTCCCGAGTCTTCTTTAAGGGGACTGTATAAATAATCATTTTCGGCAAAATTAAGTAAATACAATTTCGGATGGGTTCAGACGCTTCCCTCCTGCGCGTGTTGTCGCGCCCATGATGGCCCCCTTAAGCGACACGAAGTCGACTTCACGCGCTCGACTACCGCGCCAGCAAGAGCTTATTAGGTCACATTGTGCAGAAGGAGCAGAGCCGTTGTTCACGGGTGCCACTGCGGGGCTCGTCTCTCCCCACTGACCGAACCAGCCAAAAATGTGCCTCTGTTGCAGAAGCATGTCGGCTAGCTCTGCTCGTCAGGCGAGGTGAATAGCGGCGGGTGGACGCTACTGTCAGCACAGTTTCGTTGGATGCTGGGTGCGAACTTGAGTTGGCATGATATAGTCTCCCCCGCCTTGAAATCAGGCATAATGCGCTAATGTCGTTTGCTCAAATTAAGTATCCCTCTCGGCAATCCCCTCTCCCTTTGGTATCCCCCAGCGATCACGATCGCAGTAAACTAGTGAATGCTATTAAACGCTTTCCAAATATCGACTTCCGACCCGTCAATTTTTGACTCTCTTTTGGGGTGATATGTATTTGCTGACTCTGGGGGTGTTTTCAGGGGAAGACTCTTCTACAAGTAACTGAGCTGTACTTTTCGACCTATCCACAAGTACAACGCCCGCACAGTAGCATACTTCGGGAAAGATACCTGCACCGTTATCACTGTGTTGGTTAAACTGCGCTTGGCAATGGGTACTTTGGAGCCCTCGCAGGAAGCTCTAGAGCGACTAGATTGAGTCGCAAGGCCCCTACGAGAAAATCGTGTTCCGTAATCTGACCGATGAGTGCACTTCTACCGCAGTTAATATTCCCGATCACAACCGATAGGACAATGACTCTGTGACTCGATGGTAGGGCGTTGAAACTCGATTTCGCTTGATGCTCAAAGATCGCGGGTTCGAATCCCATTTCGTCCAGGCTTGGGATTGGCTATGTTTGATTGAAGACTAAAAGGCCAGCAATTGTCCTCCATGTCCCCCTTTTCTTGTGTCTGTGCTCTTCTTTTCTACATGATTATTTTCGCCATGCGACTATCTGCAAGGACTAGATTGAGTCCCAAGATGCAAAGGGACGTGTTTGTTCCGTAACCTGACGTGCGAACAGACAATATTTTCCCGCTTAACTTTGACAAATCGCATGGCCGATGACGGTGACCATATATCGTGAATGCTCCGGAAATGTCCAGCCCATCAGTTTCTATCATACCTGCATTTATGTCAAGTCTATTCTCTCTCTCTCTCTCGCTCTCCCCAATGTAGAACCCGATCCTTGTACCGCTGTAAACAGGGAAGCTGAATACGTTAACGGGTTGCAAAACTGCCCTGGGAGCCCCTCGGAGGATTTAGTCGCATCTCTTGTCTGGACAAAGCCCACGCACGAAAACCCTCCCCCTCCGCTCTCCACTGCTGATGAGCAAAACGAGGACCGCCAGGAATCCAGCACGGAATCTCTTCCCTCCGCCGCCAATCGTGGTGCCGCCGCCGCCGTCGAGAGTGCGGGCAAGCATCGTCGCAAGGAGAAGGGAGGGCGGTCGCTGAAGAAGAAGACATTAAACAAGGCTGTGGAGAAGCCGATTGCACGTAAAAAGCGAACTGACTGGTTGCGGCGAAAGACGCACCGTTCCACGGAGGAGTGATGTGTAGTCAGTTAACAAACTATGCATTTACTGACTGCTATCAGGTTGCTGACCCATGTTTGCGACCAATTCCCCCTCCCCCCCCCCCAGTCCGACAGGAATCACCCCTGTTCCGTCTCCTCCTCTTTCCCCCTTGTGCCTCTGAATTATATTGCCTTGATGACATTATCTATACATACGCTACCCATCTGTGTACAGATTTGTTTTTGCTCCCTATCACCGCAGTACCAATATGCCCTCGCCCTCCCCCTCTGAATCCATTGATTTGCTCAAATGATGCCCCTTTCCCCGCGTTTATCTGCCCCACCCGCTTCTGATTAGTGACGCTTCTTCTGTCGATAATGGATGATGTAGGCTCCTTAAAGGAATTGGCTGATTTTTCTCTTCTTTCTAATAGCAGTATGCGAGAATTCCTGCCTTCCTTTTGGTTGAAACCCTTGTGGAATCTGGGGACTGTCGTTTTAAAGGGCTAGCGGGTCGTGAACCGATCGAAGGTGGAAATAGATTGCCGATAGATTGTAATGTCAAATCTCTTTGTGAGCGATAATCCCCTTCTAGGATCTACAGTCTTGTTTTTTCGGAATGTCAATCTTCGCGTCGCGGGTTAGGGTTGTGCGCACAAGAACTTTGGTCACCTGTTCTCGTTTATGTAATCAAGAGTGCCTTGCCTCGTGAGTAGCTTTTCAACCTACCGGTCAAGCCTGATGGGCTTCTTTCTCTCTTTTTTCTACTTGGCCTGACTGTGCTGCCTCGCTCTCCGCTATCCGCCGATCGTCTGATAACAGACTTCAACAGGAACGGTCATTTCTCACAGAAATGTTCTTGTTTAGCTACCTGGTAACCTTCCTCACTGTCATTTATGAGTGGCTTTCGATCCTATGCATAGTAGTTATTAGGAGAATTAAAAGGTTGCGATCGACCCCAGTTCCATCTTCCCTTCCCACTCCTAGTATTCGTGGCGGTACAGTTTTGGTAGGCCTGTATACACTTTGCCTTTAATACGTCCTCTTAAGACCCCTTCCGGGATTCAAAGAAAGCTGTTGCAAGAGATTCCTGTGATCCTATGAAGCATCTGTTCACTATTCTTGGGTTCAGATAGTTTTTTGTCATAATCTCGGGCAGAATTTCCTCAATTTTGTCGATCGTAATAGATCGAAACGCTTTGGAAGTTTGCCATTTTGAGCGTTTGGCAATTTCCTGGTCTGATGTCGCAAAGTGAAGATATGGCCTAATTGTGAAAACCGAGGCTGGATTAGGTGATCATAGCTGAAAACGATCCCCGGCACTCGGTTTATAATATGCTGACCAAATCCTCCGGTAACTTTATATACGAAAAAAACAGTACTCGACTCTGGCAAAAAGATTGGCGCTAAAGATATGCATCAGGAAGACGGTATCTTGCTGAAAGAAACTCGTAAGTAAAAGTGGAAATCTCCCAATATGGGTGCCCACGAAAGTCGCCTTTTCAAAGGGTTAGGTGTTTGTACTAAATGCAGTCTTTGTCGGATTTTCAAGTTTTTCGCGCTAGTTTTGACTTTTCGAATTTGGCATGTCGGTATTTTGCCCTTGGTCATCCTTTGCCCCCAGAACAGGCCGCAATGTAGAGTTGTTGCATCAAACGATGCCTCGGCGCGCTTTACCCTGGGCTTCGCAGAGCCCATGCATCCCATAAGAAATTCCACACATGGTGGGGATTTGGTGACATGCCTAGGTGCAGGCTCGCGCTGTCCTAGCATCAGAAGAGTGACCGGCTGGTATTGGTGCACGGAAGAGTGGAAAATGAATGAGGTCAACTCTGGGGAATCCATCTTCGCTGTATTATACCTGACGCGCTAAAAGTCAAGGCTGACGGGGTAACTCGGTTCTCGTGGCCATTACTCTGTAGGATAGTGGGGTGACTGCTACGGGGAATGAGAGTCAGGCTCAATGGGTTCTTCTTAATATGGTTCCCATCTGACACTGCCACTCCAGCGGAATCCCAGCCTTTCCCTCGTTTCTGCGAAAACTTTGACGGGCTGTCTGGCTCTGAACCTGCCTCCGGTTCTCCTGACTCCGTCTTATCACGGGGTCCAAGCGAGGGAGGGAGAAGAGAGTGTAGTAGATGGTTCTCAAGTTTACTATCACTATAAACTAGTTCACGTGCAAGTCACCGTCCTGCGCTCATCACACGGTGAACATCATCGTTCGCGATAAGCAAACTGCCATTGGTCATCCTAACTTCTGGCCAACTTTGTCAGCCCGTAACTGGATGGGTAGAGCGTTGGACTTCTGATTAACTGGTCGCGGGTTCGATCCTCGGGTGGTGCACCACCTGGGGTTGGGTATGGCTGGCCAATCATGGCTAATGAGCCAGAAATGGCCATTCCAGTCTCCCTTGTCTTTGTAGGTAATTTTCATCTGCCTATGCGGCTGCTGGCAGGGCTTGAGAGTGAGTCTAAAGGCATAGCGGGGTGAGTGAGTTCCGTTAGCGATCGGTGAGCGTTCGTCAACGAATGCAAGTCTGCTGACTGTTGGTTCGGCTTCCTTGTTAATCTACAGTTATTTTCAGACTCATTTTCCCACCTTCAATACGTCTGTTCACGCACTTACTAACGGTGCCACAGACGAGGCTGCGTCTCTTATGCAATAGTGTGGACCCATCTGGAACCTAGAACCTGTATTTGGATTTTACTCTTTGTTTTATGATAGATACTCCGCATAGTTTTGCTCTATCTCCACAAGTATTTTGCGATCTTTCTATGGTCTTCTTGCGGTTGCTTTTCTAGAGTTCAGATGCCACAGCTACAATACTTCAAATGTGATGCTGATGTCCTTTGTAGCATTGTGGCTAATTTAGCTCTCATTTCTTCGTGAATCTAGCTACGACTACCGCCTACTAACCGAACAGACTGTAACAAGCCATTCAGAGGATGAAACGACAAAAACTTAATCGGAAGCGAGACCGATGAGATCAGAGAGGCATTTAAGATCTCTTTTGATTTTTTCGACCTACATCTCACCTACCTTGCAGTAAAGTCGTGTGTTTTAAGGTGCCATTACGCTCATATTGCTTCTGCCACAGGCTTCCATGCATCAAATTCATTAATTATGCACGTTTCACTTATTTAATTAAGCTGTTGTTTTTGCCTATTCACCCCCCGCCATCGGATTTGCGCCCTTGAACCTTTAGTATAAACATATGTTCTACTATCAAATGCATAGTAACACGTTCATGTGTAACTATAAATTTTGGTAGATTTGATCAATTCATACTAATCCATCCCTGCCAATTCATTTGACCCAATTACGAAAAACACAACGGCCTCGGTGTTATTTGGACCCACGACAGCAAGGGGAAGGCTGATACAGTAAAATGACGGCCGAAGCGGGATTTCCAATCTAGAATGCACCAGATGACCACCAGGTGCGATTAATTAGGGGTTTTGACAGACTGTAATAAGTCATTTGACCACTTGGGAAAAACTTGGTGGCCTCGGTGGGATTCGGAACGATGACAGCAAGGGTAAGGCTTTAGTGCAGCCAACGCTCTAGCCACTTGAGCTACGAGACCCCACCGGGAGCCCTGAGTTTAATCAAGCAGGCTGGGCGGGTAATTTTACTGTATACCCATGGCGTTTATTCAAACATTGCCAAACAAATACTTTGTAATTTGTTGAAATTACGATTTGTTTTTAGTGTATTTCAGTTTATTTGGTGGGGGTGCTAGGCGATACCTTCGAAAACCCTATGGATTACATGCTGTTGTGTTGTATAAATCTGAACACGTATCCTAAAAAATATATCCTTTTAAAATTGCATTCATGAAATTTAAGTAGCATCGTCTTTAAAACAAACTCCTATCTGGAGTTTACGTGCTGTTTAGTTAGGGTTCAGATTCACGAGGGAAACCAAGAACGCATATAATTATTCAAGTGTTTACTGAATAGCTGGATGGGCGTCGCCTCCACAATTGATGGAGGGAGTTCATTCCATTGTTCTACTACCCTTTACATGAAGAATTCAGAGCAGATTGTGAGTCTGGAAATTTCCGTGCGCAGCTTGATTGGATGTCCACGAAAGTGAGGTGAGTGATGCCGCTGAAGCATGTATTCAAAGCGTGACCCTTTCTCAAGGCTAAGTTTTATCTTTTAACCTTAAATATGATTACCTCTTTGCTGCCTGTGCAAACAGGGGAATTCGCGAATAAGACACGATCACTGGAACAAGAGCTTTATTAGCCTGACGTTTCGGATCATCTCTCGTGAACCCATCTTCAGAGACAACCACACAGAAGGAATAGATTGAGGCATTTCAGTCTTTCTTTATAAGCGTGTTAGTTTAGACTTCCTACTAGCTTTGTTGCACAAAGTTGCACATTCTCCAGACGTGGTTTGTCTTTGACAAACCATGTCCGCCACACCTGTAAACCATATTCTAGGTGACGTAAAACAAACGTGTCGAACCCTTTACCAAATATATCTTGGTCGAAAGCTAAAAGCGCCTTTTGATAGCCTTCACTCACTGCAATTATGGCTTCAAATTGCTCGGTATCCAAACACTGAGATCCTTCTGTTAAGTTTCTATGGGAATGTGAGTACCCTTCAGATAATATGCCCTCAGGCTGTCGATTTGGATGATAGTTAATTGTACCCAAATGAATGACAGTACACTTTTGAATATGTAAATCCATGAGCTATATCTTAGAACACATTTACAGTCGATGCAGATTATCTTGAAGAGCTTTCTCGTCCTTCGGATCCTTAGTGACTTACCAGAACTTAACATCCTCAGCAAACCTGATCTTACCAGAGTTCAGCTCCTGAAGGCTATCAGTAAAATAAATAATAACGAATAAGGGCACGAGAACCGATCCCTGAGCAACATTTGCTAGTCACGTCCACCCACTCTGGTTTATTCTCTCCTATACAGATGCGTTGTTTTCGACAAACTATAAATTCCGTTATCCCGTTCAGAGGCTTCCTCTTACGCCAAGGGTCTTAAATTTATGTTAAAGGCGTTGATGGGGCACACTGTCAAAGGCGTTGTGAAAATTGACGTCCACTACGTCTCCTTTGAAGCCCTCTTCGGGTTCAGAGAAGTCAGCAGATTTGAGAAGAAGGAACGCCCTCACCAAAAACCGGCTAAAAACTCGGTGGGACGCCATTTTCGTCACAGAACTGTAGTACAGCACACATTTATGAGAAATGCACGCCAAGATTATAAGCTTAAAGCTGTTTACTATCCTCTTGCTTCCTCTCTTATATAAGGGAACGATGTTGACTGTCTTCCACTGGGAAGGCCAGCTCCCTGTCCTCATTGCTAGCTCAAAAATAGTTGAAAGAGACATTGCTAGCTCTGTCAATAGTTCCTGAAATATAAGCCCAGGAATCTCATCCCGCCCAGGAGACTTGTCTGCTTTAATTTGACTGAGGAGACGTCTTACTTCTGCAATGGAAAAGGCAACGGTTTCAAAGACGGTAGTCTCTTGATCCATTGTACATTCCGAAGTGTATTTGGGGATTCAACTGTAAATGCTGATCCCCAAAACTGGGACAATAGTTGTAGTTTCTGATGTTCTTCCTTTAATAATTTTCCAAGGATATCTCGCAATTTTCGTTCCGTGCTTCTTTCTACTACTACTACTACTACTACTACTACTACTACTACTACTACTACTACTACTACTACTACTACTACTACTACTACTACTACTGCTACTACTACTACTACTACTACTACTAATACTTCTACTAATACTACTAATACTACTACTACTACTACTACTACTACTAATACTTCTACTAATTCTACTACTACTACTGTGTGACCTACCATATACAAAATGCCGAAATTTACGAAAGATTGATACTCACTCTTTAGTCGGCATCAACGTTTGTACCAAAGCTTTGAAATATTAATGATCAATCCTTAGCGAATTGAAAACTTAGAGAAAATGGGAAGAATAATAGTATTTGTTGATAAATACTAACTTTTAAAAGAAAGTGGCAAGTTCTGCAAACGTGAAAACTCACAGTAAATGCGATGAATAAATTTTAATGGAATTGTGATGAAGGAGACACGATCACTAAAACAAGAGCTTTATTAGCCTGACGTTTCTGATTCTCACTTGAATCCATCATCAGAGACAGAGTCAGATAAGAGTATTGGCGCACAGCAACGGCATGGCAACTGCATACTGCAACAGCTGGCCGGTCGCACCACCCCAGGTGCAACTATCTGTGATGCACTCGAGAACTACCAATGGTGATAGGCATGTAGTGGCCTACCAACTACATCTTATAAATGCTGCAAAAACCTGGGTGATCCGGTACCCTTATCTGACTCTCTCTCTCTCTCCCTGGTGATACATTCGATTGAGAATCCGAAACGTCCGGCTAATACAGTTCTTGTTCCAGTGATTTGTTTCCTTCATCACGACTACTTCCTGGAACTCGCCTCTTCGCTTCTATTGTTAAATGGAATTGTCAGGTGATAGAGTAAACCTACCGTTTTGTGTATGTTAAGAGAATTATCCTTTCGTCAAATTTCTTTAATGATATTTCTGGTATTTGATTACCATTAGGTTCAGATCATCCTCGAAATACGGATGAATATTTCACGATTTTCATTGTTTTCAATTGATTGGCAATAAAGTTAGCTTCTCTACTATGTGTTTATCAAAGCCTTCATAATAAGATAGTTCTTAAAAGCATTGACCGAAGTAGTGAGATTTTGGCTATCCCTTCTAATGGAGATGGCCGTTTGCGTCATATTTGTATTTTAATGTTATTTTATAGCACAAAGCACAAAAACGATGGACTTTGCTCTGCATAAGAAATTTGTTGTATGTCCGGTCACCTCCGATTTCGCCCAAATCCTGCCTGTTTTCCTTCAATGTATAAGATGGATAATGTAGTATTCTTTAGTAAAAGGCTTTCCGAGCCTCAAATCCACTCAACAAACTAAAATAAACTACTCACAAAAAATTTTGGTTAAACACTGCATGAGTTAGGTCACCTATCGTATTACGGCTCTCGAAGGCAGTGCTGGCCGTCCGTATTTGCCTACGGTATTCAGCTCGTTGCTCTTTATATTCGGCAAAGGATATGGGATCTTGAAGACGGAATCTTGGGTTGATTTTAATGATTACTTGCCAGTTACCACTAAAATTCAATCAAACCAATTTTGGTGTATCAGGCTGTAATTTTTATTTTGCTTGAAAAACGTACAATTCCGAAGCCTGCTGCTGCCCATGAACAAAACACCCCCAGTATAACCACCAAAAAGGGAGCAGTTTCCTACTGATAGAGACTGGCTGCAAATTCTTTCATAACTGGAATTCACCTGGGATAGTGTACTGTAGTTGATAGTACATTCCACACATTCCTCACAGTCAAAAAATGACCCTAGGAAAGTTACTGTAATGGCATTTAACATATTCCTCTTCGTGCACTTTTCAACTAGCTGCTTTGAAAACTCTGCACGTGACTGATCCAGCTATATCTCAACGCCGGTGAGTTTATTTGGTTGGTAAGGGTGAACAACTAGTGTCGTGTAGCCAGTCGGAGTCAAGGAAACCGACTCGACTTCACAGCTTCTGTTGGGTGGCACGGAGTGCTGGCTGAAGTGCACAAGTGACTAGCCAGTTTGTAAGCCGATCACCTTAAGAACATCAGGCCTGTACGGAGAGGTTCTTGGTTGGGGGTGACCGGAGGCGGGCTGGAGACGCGCAATTTTGTTTGCTCACACAGGCGTCATAAGTGCCTTGGACGAGGGCATGTCTGAGTTGGTCATATGTATGCGCATTTAAGTGCCTGTCAGCTGAGCTGTGTTTCGACAGGCGTCCGAATTAGGGCCACTACAGGTGCAGTAGGACACATTTCTGATCGGGCCATGTTGGTGGATTTTCTCGAAGTTTTCAGAAGAGAAGTAGATAAGTCGGGACGATGGCAAACTACTCCGACGCATCCACGCTAGGCATCAGTCATAGCTTAGCCGCTAACGGATACCGTAATTTTAATTACACTTGGGTGCAGCCTCATAGCTCACGTGGCTATAGCATTGGCTGTACTAAAGCCTTCCTCTTGCTGTCGTAGGTTCGAATCCTACTGAGGCCGTCGAGTTGTTCACAAATGCGTCAAATGAAGTAAATTAACTTATTTAAAACCTCAAGCATGTAAAACAACGTCGTGAAATTCCTGCGCTCGACAGGCTTAAAAGCCAACTGATATAATGTCTAGGAAATCCCACTTTCCTGAGTGAACTGCGTCAATCTACACGAAACAACTTTTGAATTGGCCCTTGCTAGGATCGGTGACTCGGTATTGGTCTCAATATAAAATTATGTTGGTCTCCAAACAGCCAAGAGAAATGCCACTTTGAATTTAAATCAAATAACCACTAGCGACATGACCTATTCCTGATTTCACCTTCGCTTATTGAAAAGCGGAGTTTTTTATGTTAAGGATTATGTTAAGTATAAAGGCAAAACTTAAAACATGAACACGTAACTAAGGTACAGTCTCGAAAAATTTTGATTTGACAGTATCCTGCCATCAGCTTTCGTAGAAATTTTGAAGGATAACAGTTGCCCATATTTCATTTCCTTTGCAAAAAGTGCGTTTTATGGTTCTCCTTTCATCATCGGCATCAGCTCCTATTTGAGTTAATGGTCTAGAAAGAACTAAATATGTGGCTATGCCTGTAGCCACTCAGACTAACTAATTAGAAGGCGGTTTTTGGATGTTTGCCCTCATCTGGAAGACTGGGTAATTATACGGAGCTCATATAGCTAACTGCATATGCAGATTATCGCAGACTTATTTCTCCTAGCTTCACTTTTTTAATAAAAAAGGATATTTTCGAGGCATTCGAACCCCATTGCAACGGTCACTTTCTTACCAGAAAGACTGTTGAAAAGAATGGTTTGGACTAGCAATACCTGAATATGTTTTTATGTAAAGAATTGTTTCCGTACTGATAGTTGCGAATGGCCTAGTGCAGAGCCTGTCGCCCGCGGAATATTCTTCTTCTGCCTCAAAATACGGACGAAAGGAGACATCGTGTATTTTTAATCACATATCTGTCTGATTTTTCGAGGCGTTCGCTTCCTTTAAGCAATGTCACAGTTTACAATATTTGCAGGTACTCGTGGATTCAGCTATGTGACAAGCAGTCATGTGTGTAATTTCCCAAACCTTTTCCCTCTATCGTTGCAGTTAAAAGAATAAAAGAATTTGCTTAAGTTGCAGGCTCAAGAGTTATAGCCCAACACTGGCAGTCGATTGGATATTTTCAAAAGTTTTGTTTCAGCGGGTATCTGGTAGACTGGCACCTGTCGGAGCAATGATTCGATTCCATTGCACAGTTATATGCAGAGTAGATTTGCTTTCTCATGAAATATGTTTTTGGTTCAAAAATTACTTAAGCATATGTTTGTAATAGTGACTGTTGTACAGCCAATCCCATGCTATTTCAGCCACGTCAGGATGCCAGCCTTTGAAAGAGCTTCTCTCTGGCCATCTGCAAAACCTATACTACGTACAAAATGATAACTCATGAGTTATTACTTTTTCTCATTGATTTTCTGTGCTCTTGTAAATTCACATATACTGAAAATGTTCACGAAACTATTCTTTTTTGTACTTATTTGGTAGCAAAGTGCGGTTTCTTCACCTTTTATACTTCAAGCAAGTGTAGCTTTCGGTTTTAAAATAATGTTTGCAATTGTAAATAATTTCAAGCTCGACTTGCCATTGCACTTCAAACAGGGTTTCTAAATTACAAGCTGTACACATTTTATCTAAGGCACATCACGCATTTCTCTACGCAGTGAGGAAGAAGCCATACAGAACTCACAAAATTTGGCTTGGGATGTAGATTATCTCTTATACTTTATAAGCTGCAGTTATAAATGGATAGATACGCTGCTATATGAATGGACCTTTCAAGGTCTTTAAAAAATGTCATCACTAGAAACATTTGTAGGACCGAAAGATATCCTTTCTTCAACTTGGAATAAAAGTAATTTGCCACCAAACGAGTTCAAGAAATAAAATTTTTGCGCATATTTTCTAAAAACATGTTCGAATTTATGAGGCCATAGAAAAGTAATAGAAAAAATCGTAATTCTTAAGTAATCTACAAAGTGTATTTGTTGCTCATGGCCGGAAGGAAGCTCGTTAAAAAGCCGGCATCCTGATGTGACTGAACCATGTTGGGATTAGGTTGTCTGATAACTACTATCACAACTCTACTTAGGTGTTTTTTTAATCAAAAACAAATTTCAAAATTTCGGTCGACATTTCATGAGGTAGCATATCCGCTCCATCTGTGTAGGCAGATGTCACAATGGACTCCTCTTCCCGCTTCGTTTCGGGAAGCCAAACAGCAGTGTGAGGTTTTTGTGGGGCCGGTGGGTTTATTTTTCTGAGCTGCCATCATTAACGTGACTGCTTTATTCCCGCCTTTTAATGTGTGAGAGAAGGCTCAACACCATTTCATTTTCAATGTTTCTTGAAACAGCAATGTTCACCGTCAATATCGCCTTTAGATCCCTTTACTGTGGGCCCTAGTGACCCACGTAAAACTTGGTTAGCGACGTTTGTAGTTGGGTTCCGAATGGCCGCTGAGTTGAGGGCTAATCATGTCACGCATGACTAGTGGCCGAGCACACTTTTTCAAAAACGTTGGTCTTTTTCGCTCATACATAAACATGTCTCTCGCTCTGTCTCGTGTGGGCGCGTGCGCACGACTGCACAGCCAAGTGCTTTCAAGATGCGATCAAATGATTAACATATGGGGAGTGGACAACAACGAAGCCTTTGCGAGACGACTTTTCGAGCGGCATTCACGTTTTTGCTCCCAGGGCAAATCGGTATGCCTCATAAACACGTCATCCACCCTGAATAAGGGTAGCTGATAATGGTGCAGGTCTTTGCGTGTTTATGTGTCTGTGTGAGTGTGCAAACCAGTGACTAAGTCGGGGCATGTGTATGACTAACCTCTTCGCTCATCCTCCTTCGACTACCCTAACGTGACTCAATTGCTGCGCGCTAGGGCTGGGACGGTCCAAATTCCTAGTGGATCTACGAGGGACCCACTTGGAGGGCAACAGTCAAGTCTTCCCAGTAGGGTCATTAATGTTGTAACAGTCAGTGGCTCAGAGTAATTCTAGGGACTTAAATGTACCTCCTTACTCCATGAAATTTCTTTCGAGCTTTAGACTCAAGCTTGACAGGGAGGTGCAGTTCTTCGTTGGCTAACACTGCTCAGCTGATGCTATTGTAGCAGGCGGTTTTGTTGAAGACGCACTGTCATTAAATAGCCACATCACTTTGCACATTCAGCACGTCAGAGTATCATTTATGTGCAGTTAGCGATCAAATGCGATTTTCGAAAGTCAAATCAGCCTGACAATTCGACCGCCGGTTCCGACGAGATCCACCGAATGTTCCACAACAAGGTGGCGCAGGGACGGTGACTTGTGTGATTTTGACTATAATAGTAATAGACTTGCGCTGCACCTACTGCACTCTCATTCCTCACCCTCCTCCTCCCCCCCCCACCTCCCACCAACACCATCACCTTGGCCCTGTGTCAGGACCAAGTCAAGAAGACTGGAAGCGGAAGCGGGTGCGGGTGGCTGATGCGGTCAGGGATGCCCCTAAGCGTGCCACCACACCAGGCTCGGATCCCACGGACTGGGAGTGCGATAGAGGGCGCATTAAGAAGGAACCATTGCAGCTTGACTCACATGCCAGTAGTCGATCACACCACACAAACATACACTACGCTGACTGTGAGGTCCGCGTTATGCCCTCAGTTGGCTACTTTCCAAGCCACGGCTTTTAGCGCACCGTGATAGCTTCAAGCACCTCAGATTTTGTTATAGTGAGGCAAATGCGCTGAGCCCTCGACCTCACCCTCTATTACCAGTCCCAGGCTCCAGCTACTGCCCGAGGTGACTGGTGCAGGGAATGGTCGCAGTTACTGACATGCCTATTCACCTCGTCTGCGCGTGCCACATACCCGACCTGTCCCACTAACACAACACGCCAGGATTTTACACAAAAGGGGTGAGCGGCTCAGCTCTCACATTTATGAGTGTCAGACAGATGTGCCTACACATGCAATTATTTATAATGCTGTTTTTTCCCCTTCGTACTTCATTGAACGTTAAATACTATTCGGAAATAGTATTTTGGTTACAAAGGGCTGTTAAGGGGAATTTGTAACGTTGGTCAGCATGCAGTATAATCCCAAGACATTTCAGTCACACCAGGATGCCGGCATTTGAATGTGGGCCTCTCTGGCCGCCTCCAGAAATTACGCTCGTCGAAAGTACAGGTTACGTAGTGTGAATTTCTCAAATTGAGTTCAATTGTCCTTATAAACCAAGCCTATTCTATAGTAAACATCCTATCTGTTCGCTTAGTAGGCCTCCTTATGAAGCATACAATGGGTCCAGATCCACTGCGAACATTTATGAGCCCCATATGGCATCTTCGTAATACCCTAACGGATTTTTTTACTTGCCTAAAACGTAAAGTGCGCAAATCACAGTTTGGAAACCCTAAACGCAAGGAAAATTGTAGGTTGGTTGCAAATTGATTCGGGAATTAAAAACACTTCATAAAACTGGAAAATACAGGCTCTTTTGGAAAAAAATATTAATAAGAAAAGAAGACGACGAAGAAGAAGAAGAATAAAAAGAAGAGGAAGAAGAAGAGGAAGATGGTGATGAGGATAATGATGAGGATGATGATGATGAGGATGAGGAGGAGGAAGAATAAGTAGCAGTAGTAATAATAGTGTTAGTAGTAGTAGTAGTAATAGTAGTAGTAGTATTAGGTGTAGTAGTAGTAGTAGTAGTAGTAGTAGTAGTAGTAGCAGGAGTAGTAGTGAGTAGTGAGTAGTAGTAGTGGTAGTGAGTAGTAGTAGTAGCTAGTAGTAGCCGTAGTGGTAGTAGTAGTAGTAGTAGTGGTAGTGGTGGTAGTGAGTAGTAGTAGTGGTAGTAGTAGGAAATAGCGGTATTAGTGGTAGTAGTGGTAGTGGTAGTGGTGGTAGTGGTAGTGAGTAGTGGTAGTAGTGGTAGTAGTAGTAGTGGTAGTGGTAGTGGTGGTAGTGGTGGTGGTAGTGAGTAGTGGTAGTAGTGAGTAGTAGTAGTGAGTGGTAGTGGGGAAATGTGAGTGGTAGTGGTAGTGGTAGTGTAGTGGTAGTGGTGGTGGTGGTAGTGGTGGGATTGGTAGTGAAATCACTTGGTGATGTAGTAGTGGTAGTGGTGGTAGTAGTGAGTAGTGGTAGTGGCCGTGGTGAGTGGTAGTGAGTGAGTGGTGAGTGGTAGTGAGTGATGAGTGGTGGTAGTGGTGGTGGTGAGTAGTGGTGAGTGGTGAGAATGGCAGTGTTAGTGGTAGTGAGTAGTGAGTGGTGGTGAGAATCCTTGGTGGTAGTGGTGGTAGTGATGTAGTGGTGGTAGTGGTAGTAGTAGTGAGTAGTGAGTAATGTGGTGGTAGTGGTGAGTGGTGGTGGTAGTGTAGTGAGTAGAATCGTGATTATTAGTGGTGGTGGTAGTAGTAGTGAGTAGTGAGTGGTGGTGGTGTGTGGTGGTAGAGTAGTAGTGGGAAATAGCAGTGTTAGTGGTGAGTGGTAGTGGTGGTAGTAGTGGTGGTAGTGGTAGTGAGTGAGTAGCAGTGATGGTGAGTAGTGGTAGTGGTGGTAGTGTAGTGGTAGTAGTGGTGAGTAGTGGTAGTGATGTGGTAGTGTGGTAGTGAGTGGTAGTAGTGAGTAGTGGTGGTAGTAGTGGTGAGTAGAGTGAAATAGCAGTATTAGTAGTGAGTAGTAGTGTAGTATTAGTGGTAGTGGTAGTGAGTGGTGGTAGTGAGTGAGTGGTGAAATAGTGATGTGGTGAGTGAGTAGTGAGTAGTGGTGAGTGAGTGAGTAATAGTGAGTAGTGAGTGAGTGAGTAGTGAGTAGTGGTGGTGAGTGGTAGTGAGTAGTGAGTAGTGGGAAATAGCAGTATTGAGTGAGTAGTGTAGTGGTAGTGTAGTGGTAGTGAGTGAGTGGTAGTGAGTAGTGGTGAGTAGTGGTAGAAATAGCAGTGGTGATTAGTGGTGAGTGAGTAGTGAGTAGTGAGTGAGTGGTGGTGAGTAGTGGTGATGGTGAGTGGTGAGTAGTGGTGAGTAGTGGTGGTGGTGGTAGTGAGTAGTGAGTAGTGGTAGTGGTAGGTGTGTAGTGGTGGTGGTGAGTAGTGGTAGTGGTAGTAGTGAGTAGTGGTGGTAGTAGTGAAGTGGTGAGTGGTAGTGATAGTGGTAGTGAGTAGTGAGTGGTAGTGAGTGGTGAGTGGTAGTGAGTAGTAGTAGTAGTAGTAGTAGTAGTGAGTAGTGGTAGTAGTAGTAGTAGTAGTAGTAGTAGTAGTAGTAGTAGTAGTAACCAACTGTACAATTAGTATAGGAAAGCTAGATTTTTGATGTTTTCTATAAAATATCTGTGGACTTAAAAAGGCATGAAAAATATCGTTAACAAATAATACTACTCAAGTAGCCATTTTGAAGACTGTTATTTTTATAGTCGGCCAGATAGATGCGCAGTCAAAGACTGACCTCTGGCCGTGTATCTTGGAATTAAGCTGCATGATAGTCAATATTACAACTCCGCCTAAGAAAATCTCTGTAACCCAATGCACTTTTCTGAATTTCAATTAACGTTTCATGCGGTTAATAATCTACCGTAGGGGAATAAGCTTGTGTATAGCTGGCAGTTCTTTTCCCGCGAAGACTTTCAGCTCGTGTGCCTTTTACAGAACAACTGTTAAGGACTGAACGTGGATGCACGCTGTTAACATCCTTAAAACTGCTATTCCTAGTCACTGTAGTCGGGCATTTACAAGTTCTAAGTCAACCCCCCGAGGTATACAGTTATTGACCGAGTTCACGAAAAACGAACTGAAATTCTGAAATGTTTTTTTTTTCGATTAGAATTCAATACCGAAATGGCGTTGTAGCATTGCTTATCTTGCAGCACAAGGCCAAGATATTTCATGCACGCCATGATGTCAAACTCTTGAGTGCAGTTCTTTCTGGCCACCTAAAAAAATGTAACTCAATAGAAATGGCTAGTTGAGTAGTATGCATGTTTTCTAGTGGTTTTCCGCACATGTAAAACGTGTACTCGTTTGGCAGAAAATCCCTTCCACTTCAAATTCTCTACTCAAAGGCTTTAAGTTTAAAAAATTTTCTTCGATCTCCGAATAATTTTGGGCCCGATCTGCCTTCGGGGTTTACAGGCTACAAAGTGTATGCTTTTCAATGTAAAGTGAAGTATACATTCATCTATACCATAAGAACGTACCATATAGGGCTCATTAAATTTTGCAGTGAATGTTGAATATGTTATAGGTGTCCTGAGGAACATTACTAAAATGGCAGATGCGATAATCTTTAAATGGACGTTGCAAGCTTTTCAAGATTTTAACAGTTGAAGAAAACATTATTTCCTACCAAATGAGTATCATAAAGGATATTTATGCACAGTTTTTCTGATAATATATATTTATTTATGACAGTATCGAAAATCAAGAAAAAAATGCATACAATTCAGCTTTCACCGAGTTCACGTTTCGCAGGCGGCCGGAAGGAGGTTTAATTAAAAGCCATCCTCCTGTCGTGACTGAAACATCATCGGATTATCCTCGTCACAACCCCATTTAGGTCATTGAACGATCATTTTAATGTTCATCTAAGCAGAACCCACGTAGCACTGTTTCACTACATTGCGGTTTATAATAGCTTTGCATTTTCAATCGAATTAAAATAATGAAAGTACATCCTAAACAACACTTAAAACTTCACAAGTTTGGACGTAATTACAGACAACGTTCTAGCAGTCGATGGTAGATCTTCACATGCGTTTTATTGTGTTGAACCCGCACAGCGCTAGTCCAGAAGGCTTATGGATAAATCGCAAAGAAAGAACATACAGTCCTTGGAAATTTTGGCAGTCTGAAGTTTAAAAGCAAACTTCTAGCCCCCAGGATGACGTGGGTGGGCGAAATCACTGGTTACACCGCTGTTTCCGTAACCTCATTCCACTTTTTTTATCATAAATCGAGATCTAGAATTGCAGATGAATGTGAATGACGCATCTTTAGTTTAATGTGGTTGTTTTCGGGCAAATTGGGTCAATCTGGTTACTATCTCATACCGTCAAATTCAAGTTTTACTAATCACCAAGTTTTCCTGGAGAAGAACGAACGATCGAAATGACTGAGCTGAATGACGCATATTCCGGGACACCTGAATTTTGAATGGGCGGTTGCAATAAGGGAATTAGTTCGGAGACGGAAATAGGTATCCCTCGTAGTACACGTGATATTGCGTTAAATTCCAAAGGGGGTTAGGATTAGGGTTACGGTTACGATTGGGGTCAGGGTTGGTATTAATATTATTTTCGTGACACGGGAAGATGTACTTTATGGAACAAAATTTTTGTCCCATTTTGTTACAGCTGGGCTATCATGTATTTGTAAGCAGTAACGGCCTCAGTACTGTTCACGTAGTTAAGTGCTCAATTGCCAACAGTCGTCAATCCTCTGAAGCTGTTATGGGCAGGACACTGTTTGAAGAACCACCCCCGTATAACAGGTGGTCTAAATTCTTGGGGTTTAAGGATTATGGTTGGGAGAGTTAGGGTAAGAGTAAGAAGGGTTGATGGTAGGATCAAGGCTAAAGTTATGATGCTGAAACGGGTATCACCTGGACTTTGGTGCATGGCCACCTGTTGTGCCGTTAGTACCGGCCTTATCTCCAATAAAGTTGATAACTTTCCCGTTTGCTCGGTCTGGTTGTGTTTTAGAATTTCGTGTCGGCACCTGGTATAACAAGCGCCCAGCATGCTGCCAGGAAAAGGTCTTACCAGATAAAAGCAGAAAAAATGCACAACCTTTGAATGCTTTCTCATTTATTACCCCTCCCACAATTGTCTTTTGAGACACCGCCTTTCTTTTCGCCTCATTAGTCGAGATATTTCGACCTTTAACGTCTTGTCCCCGATAATATCAAAGTAGACACTTTGACCGTCTTGCAACTTTTTTGGTGGGGTGCTTTAACAGGGGTTTCTGCGCTCTCTCTCTCTCTCTTGCACAGTTTATTTGCTTAACCGCCTGTCCCTAGTAAACTACCGCAACGACTTCCACGTACTTGTGCTCTGCACCCAAACAGACGGTTATACGGTCACACTAGGACCTCCGCCGCGGCCTTTGTTCGTGTTAGATCCCGTTTCCCCGTCAAAGCCCACTTCTGTGAGCGTCTGGGTGCGACGCCCCGTCCTTTGACAAGTCCTGTCTGCTTGTGTGTGTGTGTGCGTGTGGGTGGGTGGGTGCAGCTACCGTTCCGCGCAAAAAAATTCCAGGCCAGAAGGGAGGTATGGCAGCAATTAACCGGGCCTTTGTTACTCAGACTGGCAGCAACTGGCTACGCCCTAGCTCTCTTGGTTCACGCATAATGCAGCCGATTGCTAAAGTTAGTAACCTTCGCTTGACCGTTTTGCGCAGGCGCTGGGTGCGCTCTTCTCGTCCCGGCCAATCAGCGACCTCGCAGTGACTCATGCTTGAACTGACAGCGAAGAAGGCCACTTATACTCGATCCACAGCTGGACCCGAGGAAAATAGAAAGTGCTCTAGCCTTAGATAGCGTAAGCGTGCGTACGGCAAGCAGTGGGGAAGCGAACGAGGTAGAGAACTTCATATTTTCTTGGAAAATCGGACCGTTGCCTTAATGGAAATGGGAAGTTTTTGCATGGCATTGCAATCTCGTTCTATTCAAGGGTTTAAGTGGTTCAGTATTACCTAAGCAACTGCTAAACGTCGAAAATCGTTTGAGCCTGTTCCGCTAATGCACGTTCCACAATTTCACATTACAATGCTGTTCATTTTTATATTAGTTTAGACAGTCGGCTAATTTGCGTTGTATTTACTAATCCTTACTGTACCAAAGACCGCGAGTGGCGTCACAAAGTGTTGACAGCGGTGGGAGGACGCCAACATTGCTGCGGAATTAAAGTGGTTTCGTCTGACAAATAGCAAGAGCAACAGTTCTACGTTAAATGGCGGGCTTTACATTTGAGTCGCCCTTTTTCTCCTCCATTCACATGTGAACTTTCTTATATGTTTATGAGCTGGCCAATTTTGCTCAGTAGATACTACTATTTACCACTCTTTGTTTATATTAACTACAACAAGAAGGACACTTGCAAACGACGCCTGTACCGTTTCGAAGAAAATCTGACCCAATTTTGCGATGCATTCACGTACGACCGTTCATGATGCCGACAGTTGCAGCTTTCAGTTTCTATACACCTGTTTTCTTCCGATGTTATCTCTCTTGCCTACCAATTTTATCCACAGTAAATGGAGGCCTTTTTGCTGAAAATTTTAAAATGATACTTTCAAAATAAAGCGTATTTCTCTTTCTCTCTCCAACCCTCGTGATTAACCCAAGCGCGGTATTGACCTACTGTTGTAGACGAGTAGGAACTCGTACCCAACGTCAGTGCACTATCAGTGAACAGCGACCGATGGGCGCTACAGTAATCCAACTTTTTATCGAGAACATACAACTTCCCGGTTTATAGTGCCCAAAGGAAGTATTTGATGCACTTTTACCCAACTGTATTCTGTTGACCCAGACTTCAAAGCAGAGGTGGTTTTGGAGGATTCCAAAATTAAAATTAAAATTCTGTACATGGTATTTCCTCATTGGTTTCCCGCTCAAGAGTGGTAGCAGGCGTTAACATTTGACTGGAATTTCAACGCTACCTCCCCCATCTTTCTATGCACGATTGAGGAAGACGTAACCAGCCGGTGGACCTTCCTTCTCTGCTCTAAGGATAATGCCGCTATCAAATTCATGCAAACCGGAAGGCAATGAGCCATAGGCAAGTAATGAACTTCAACTGATAGTGCATTCACAACTTGCATATACAGTTATTTAGGGGTTATTTGCTCAATAGATTCATCGATTTCCCTTAACAATGGTAGATGGGCACTCATTAAGCGGTCACGGGACTCATTCGTTCCGTTGTGTCTTGGGGCTCACTCTCGAGCCCCGCCAACGGCGCACATCGCCTAGCGATATAGCAGTTCGAACGTGGAATTCGACGATGTTCACTGCGTGCTTCACAGTTGGCTGAAAACAAGCGCAATGACGTGCGCATGAATTAATGTTAAGTCATAGTAGATTTACACTGTATTTACCTCTCTCTCTCTCTCTCTCTCTCTCTCTCTCTCTCTCTCTCTCTCTCTCTCTCTCTCTCTCTCTCTCTCTCTCTCTCTCTCTCTCTCTCTCTCTCTCTCTCTCTCTCTCTCTCTCTCTCTCTCTCTCTCTCTCTCTCTCTCTCTCTCTCTCTCTCTCTCTCTCTCTCTCTCTCTCTCTCTCTCTCTCTCTCTCTCTCTCTCTCTCTCTCTCTCTCTCTCTCTCTCTCTCTCTCTCTCTCTCTCTCTCTCTCTCTCTCTCTCTCTCTCTCTCTCCTCACCCACTCACGTCCAATGTCAAGACAGAGTCAAGAAGATCAGAGGCAGGATCGGGCACAGGTGGCTGGCGCGGCAAAATCCTCACCTAAGCGTTACCCCCACACTCCCTGATCTACAAAAATTACTTGACCAGGATTTTAAAAAGAACAAGAGGATATGGACAGCGGTACGGATCCTAGCTAATATAGCCTGGGCCTGTGTGCCACTACATCCCACCATCTGATTAGAGCCTATATTTGGGCAGGATTTGCTTACATTATAATGGGTATGGCACAGATCTTACAGGTAGTTGAGATGCCTCATGGAGAGGAGCCGAATAACACCTTGACTTGAGGTGCCGGTGCTGGATGGTGATGGGGGTGACGTATGCGTTGGTCGGGGGACTGAATGATGATATGGACAGGCCTGCGATCGTTGATGAACGCTCACCGGTCGCTAACGGAGCTCACTCGTTCCGTTCCGTCTTGAAATTCACTTTCGAGCCCCGTCAGCAACCGCAGAGTGGATAGTATAATAAGCAGAGTACTTTTATCGACAAGGACAATGGAGACTGGAAGGGCCATTTCTGGATCATTAGCCCTCATCAGTTAGTCATACCAACCTCTGCGGTGGTGAAGCGCAGATTATCTTACAGTTGCATATGACCGAGTAGACCCCTGCGATAAGTGCATACGCTTGGACAGGGAATTTGGACGCAGCGGCGATATGTCTGGGCCCCAGACACTGCTTCACCAGCGTCCGTGAAATGGATCCACCAGTCGGATACGTGAAGTGAAGGCATGGTGGCACTGAAGACAGGACAGATCGGTATGAGCTGAGTCGGCCGGAGTTGTGTTGCTGATATTTGTGGTCGCGCTGACGGGAGAGACTAGTGATATGAGCAGAATGACATTACCGGCAAAGACAAGTGAGACTGCAATGGCTATTTCTGCCCTATTAGCCGCCATCAGCTAGCCATACACAACACCAGGTGTTGCGGCACTTGAGGGTAGAACCCACGACCTGTTCCTTAGACGTGCAACGCCGTGAAGTCTACCTAAATCACACTCCACAAGACCGTTGTAGACCGGATAAATCGGCTGGAAAGATAACTATGCGCATTTCGAGTGAAAGCACTTGAGCAATATGACAGGACGTGTGTCTAAAAATGACTCTTCTTTTAAAATAAGCAGAGAAACGCAGCTCTCTTTGACTTTTTACGTCATCAGTGGTAAACGAAAACCAACCAGATTCTTTAGGCAAGTCTGTCTCGGTTCGGTCGTTCCACTCATGTAGGTCACTTTTCTGTACAATTTAACTTAATTTTATTGAAGTCAGGCCTATTTCTTCGCTGCTCGCTGTGCTACCCACCTCTTAATATCGTAATGATTGGAGCACGTTTTGACTATCCCAATCGAGTTTTCGTCGATGATAAGGAATCAGACTTCAGCTCTGTTGGTGGCTTCTACTAACCCGACAGTGCACTGGTGGGCCCGCCGGACCACGTTTTTCATGTCCGCCTGAATCAAACCGAACCATTGCACCGCGAGTACTGCGATTGTCGCGGCGCCAGCTGCTTGATCCGTTGAGCTCTTCGTCCCCTGCACGGACCAATCACATTTTCGGAACGCAGCAAATCATCTTCCGCGTCTCTTTTTTGGTATGACGCCGTCGGATTTGTTCACGGCCTCCTTGTACGAATTCGCGCAATAAAGGTTATCCTCTAAAATCTGCCTCCCTGCCTTGTGTCTGGGGCTTCTCTTTATAGTCGACCGTCGTGCGAATCACGTATAGTTCCGAATTACCCTTTCATTCTGGTATAAATTGAGACGAAGGGGCGGTTTTCTGCTGCTGGATGTGCTTTGTCCAAACCAATTGATTTTTACAAACTTAGTATACAGAATATTCGGTTCTTTAGCTTCAGTAGGCAACGGTAGGTTATTTAGACTCCCGTAGACACCACTAATCCTTCCCCTCGTAACTTGAGAGCCAAGTTAGCAATTATATCTTCCAAAACACCTTTCTGGTTTATTTTTGAACACAGAAAGTGTCTGGTTACTTCAACTATCTGCTTTGGAGGCGAGGACTTGTTCCTTCATGTTTTAATCAATATGGCTGACTTGTTGGGGGGTTTGGAACCCCTCGACAGGGCGCCCGGAGAAGAGGTGATTAGGCCCTGTGGCCCCGTCGCAGCCCTTCGAGACAGCTGGCTGGCGAGGTTCGGCTCTAATACCATGGCACAGTCAGCTTCTCCCCCTACACCCAACCGAGCGGCCTGTGCTAACAAAGAGTGCATTTAAGGGCAGAGTGCTATACTGAGGGCATGCAGGACAGGGGGACAGTTGGGTCTAAACACACGAAGCACGCCGGAGCACCACTGCGTCCAGGTAGCAACTAATAGGTGCCTCTGTGGTGTGCAACCCCCCTACCCTTCCACAGACGTGGCGACCAGAACCAACGAAGGGAGAAAAAAGTTACAAATACAGTGCTGGACACGGAGGGTTTGTGTGAATGACTGGCCTAACACTCTCCCCCCCTCCATACTTTTCATTTGTGCTCGAATCGCAGCATATACAGGCGGCGAGTGATGTGGTTGGCCAGTATCCGGCTGAAGTGAATATTCTGCCCGTAAAACTGTCTGAAAATGTCGAGCCAACTGGAACACGGTATGTAGGGGATGTGAGTACTCGAGTGGCCTTAGTAATGGACCTAAGGGGACGAATGTGTAGGAAGGAGCACGTGAACCGGTACGCCCAGCCCCCCGTTCGCAGATGTTTTTTGAATAGGCTACTGAAATGCTCATTCCAGGCTTAATGTCACCGTACATCATTCATTCGCCAAATAAATGGCCGGGAAAGCCCCTTGTCTGAATCTACATGCATTGGTTAGTTGAGCTAACCGCTGTACCAGATTAATCACAGACCCCTTCTGGGCGGCCTGGGACCTGAAATATCCAATTTTATGGTACTAGTGTTCGCTGATCCGCGAGCGTCCTGGAGGCTCCTGGACCGGCGCTTTAGGGCAAAAGGCAAGGTCACTCTCGGGTGTCACGCTTGTGTGCTATAAAACCTTTGAGATCAAATACCTTCAGTGTTCTACTGAAAAATGCACAGTGATAGCGTTACCTGGTGGCCAACTGTCCGTCGGTGACTCCGGGGCCGAGGGAGTACCTCTGTCAGAGAACACGACAAGTGGGTATCATTCGGGTGTAAAAATGACCAATAAAATGACACCACGTGGGCACTGGTGGCACGATGGATGTTGGAAACGAGTCGCAGAACGGAAGTTTTTCCACATAAATACACCTACAACCAAACCCATCATCAGTATTCTCAAAAAAACGGTACAGGCGCGTTAGTAGTGCGGACGGTGGTGCACGTGCTACTTCTCCCAACTGGAACAAGAAAACATGGTGACAGAATGAGGAGAGAGAGAGGTCTTCCTACGCTGACTTAAACACTACCAACGACGTACTACACACATGTAGTGACTCACCCGGTCTGTGTAAAGCAGTAGGCACGGCCTTAGTAATGTGCACGTGACTGCCATGTGCAGGGACATCACGCGACTTTGCGATGAATACTCTCATTGTGAAGCGACAGGTATAAATCTCACTTCACCAGTGCTGCTTTTCCTGATAGGACTGAAAGATTTGATGGTAAGCATGGGACTTAAACACACAACCTCTAGCGTCTACTTATAATGAGAATTCGGTTTTTATATCCTCAACTTATGGAATGATGGTGTTCGAGGAAGCAGATTCGTACGAGGAAAGTGCAGAAATGTGCGATAAATGACTGGTCTGGTGTGTTTGCGACCCATTGGCAATCACACAGTGGATAGTAACATGTGCGAAGGAAGATGACTTTGTTGCTACCAACTTTATCAACCCGTACTACTAGTTGCTATGTGACTTCCCGCGAGGGCTCCCATCTGAGCCCTAAGGCACAACGAATGAGCTCGTTCCGCAACTTGGACGTTGAGCGCCTCGAGTACTGAAATATTTGGGGTTGGGTATTGCTGGCTGATGACGGCTAGCAAGCCAGAAATGGTCATTCTCGTCTCCATTGTTTTTGTCCGTCAAGCTATTCTGTGTGCATGGCCACTTGGGACAGATGGTCACGCCTCTTGACTGCAAGTTGCTGTTCGTGGAT
This sequence comes from Schistocephalus solidus, assembly GCA_017591395.1. Taxonomy (NCBI): domain Eukaryota; kingdom Metazoa; phylum Platyhelminthes; class Cestoda; order Diphyllobothriidea; family Diphyllobothriidae; genus Schistocephalus; species Schistocephalus solidus. The sequence continues at coordinate 47,022 of WEDG01009830.1, read as the reverse complement.
GCGGTTGCATGCAGATTTTCCCGTTTGGCCGGAATATACGGCATCACGGGCATCGCACTGGATCTTGTAGACGACTTCCTTATTATCGAGATAGCGAACCTTATCCTTAGAGAGTACAAGCTGAGTGCGTAAAGTAGTCGTCGGTTTGTGCGCCACTTTATTTGGTGTTTCCGCAGGTGTCTTTCAACGAGTTCAGACGTATTCCTAGTATAAGGAAGGATTCGCCCTGTATTTGTTTTAGGCACCTAATTGGACCTATCTAGTTCCTTTTCTTTTGACGTTTGTTGCTTCATGCATCGATGTACAAAATCTTTAGAGTAACCATTTTGGGAAAATAATCCAAACAGGTAGTTTATCTCAACGTGGTAGCGTTCCTCGTCAGAGCAATGTGTTTTTGCTCGGTTTAGCAGACTGTTGATGGTACGCCCCTTGTGAGAGATTGGGTTATTGCTCTCATAGTGTAGATTTACTTTTGCATCTGTTTCTCTTCAGTAAACGCATGTGTGTAATGTTCCGTCAGTCTTTCGCTGTACGAGAACATCCAGAAATGGGAATTTGTCAACTTCCTTCTCTAGTGTGAATTGTATCCCCAGCATGGTTGAGTTGATGATGTTCTTGAGTGTTTCTAGTTGATCCTTTCTAGCAAACGCTTCGTCTGCACATCGTACACACAACTTAGGGTTAACTAATGGAAGAGCCAGAGATTCCAGTTTATGCATTGTCACTTCGGCAAAAAAGCCAGATATAGATGATCCAATTGGAGGTCCTTTTAGTGATCGAAAGAAAAATTGGTTTCTAAACAAAGGTCTGCGAGTTTCAGTAAGGCAGCTGCGTGATCTGTTCCGTGGAAAGGGACCTATGCGTTGAGCTATCTTTTAATAGTGACAGCATCTTGTCAGTGTATTCTGATTTGTTAACATTGCAGTTAAGCCTCCTTTGTCTGTGGGACGAATTATACTACCGAAAAACATAAGGGGAGACTGAAATCGCCATTTCTGGCTTATTAGCAATCATCATTCAGACATAACCAATCCCAGGTTTGTGGGGCAGCTGAGGCTCGAACCCATGCTCTTTTCGTTATAAGTTCAACTTAACCATGTTGGTAAGTTTCGCGGACTTTCTATCACTGTATACCGCAGCAGGTAGATGTCGGACTGCTCGCTGCGTCCCCGGCCTTCCCGTGCATCTATAACTAACAAACCTCCTACCCATACGCCAGGTCACTATAAAACAGGAGAAAAAAACAATATAGGTGCAGAAATACCGTTGTCACCTATTAACTACGATATCAATATGGCACTTGTATGTGTAAAGAACCATGAGGCTCCACAGGTAGTGCATGGAATGGCATATTTTGCTGCGAGTGTAGTCAGGGCAAGGGCAACGCACACCCTCCTTTACCGCAGCACTGTTTTCAGTTGGTACGGAAGGGAGAGTAAATAAGGCTTGAGCACAGTTATGAGCACAGGCACGCAAATGCGCGCGTGCGCGGAAGCAGATAGAACGACGGCGCAGATGGATAGTACGGGAAGAGGAGGAGGGGGGTGGGGAGTGAAGTGAGTCTGGATCCGAATTCCCCAGCGTCAGTTCTGTCCTTGTCCTTTGGCGCATTCGCCGCCGGGGCATCCTACATCCTCAGGAGCGAGAGAGATGAACTGGACCTCAGCCAACGCCGATGCATCGTCATCCCTCTCCCTCACTTCCCCTGCGGCCGCATACGCACGCACACACGAGGCGAGTGGATAGTCGGATGGACGCGGTGTGTGTGTCTGGACACCCAATGTGAGTGCATAAGTGGGCTAACGTGCACACACAGGTAAGGGGAGCCAGCGCACCCGTCACCGGTATGGACTCGTGCCTCGCTGCGTGCGACTTACGCCTGCGGGCCGCAGTAACGGCCACCAACACCACCACCACCACCACCGAAGAGGAGGCTGCTGGCCGTCAAAGCGACGCATAAAACCACCATGGCAGGACGCCAGGGAAAACGGCGACTCCGGGAGACGTTTAAGATTCGAGTAAGGAGGGTTCTGGCCTGCTGGATGAAAAAAGGGAACAATGGCAAAGATTAACGAAACTCTTAAGGAGGGGGTAGAGGCCTCTTCTGACCTTGCGTCTAGGTCTGCACACATGTTTTTTTATTAGAAAACTTCTCAAAAGCGCGAAGGTACTTAGGGGCCAAACAGCTGTATTAAGTGTTGGGAGCAAAGAGGCAGAGAGTGGAGGCCTGGACTGCTGCTCAGATCAATGCTTATTTTAAAAAAAACATTAAAGGGTATGCTGAACCCATGGGCCGATATTTTGCAAGGATAAGTAACGGGAGACCGCGTGTCCTCAGTCGCTCCCCATAAAATCACCGCAATGACACCCTCGGGCGGATCTCGTTCTACTAAAATAAGCTGAACTTATCGTCCTTCACAATCCGGTAGTTCAATCATTTTCATTCCCCCGCTGGTCGGTTGTGCTGCAGATGTTAGATTGGCTCACAGCATGTTTTTATCACGCAGCGCAGAGTTTGAGCTGTACGTACTTGTGTGGCCAAACCTAAGACCTGGGCAATGAAGCCGGGTCAGCCACTGAGCCAAATCACCGGCTAGTTGATAAGCTCGGACAGTCCAGTAATGCACGTAAGGAAAGAGAAAGAGATTGAGTGATCGAGGCCTACATTGTGGAACTCATCCTCATGGCACATCAGCCTATTTCTCACTGAAGCACTTGAACCTACCATTCCGCACTTAGGGTCGTGAGTTGGAAGGCCGCCAACTGGGAGCATACTTCGGTTAGCCTCAGAATTAAGAGTCCTGTTGCAATGGCTCCTTCTCACTATGGCCTTTATGAGAGTCTCACATAGGTGAGACGCCAGCCACCCTGATAGAAGTCTGTTACGTGTAGTGCTGACCAGGTCGTATGTGACATGAGTAGACGAGCTGTTTGGCTTCCTCAGCCACTGCGTCCATGCCCACTCCCATTCACACTGACAGTGACTTTTCCCTGGAACCAGGTGGGTGAGGGAAGATAGAGCGGGTGCGGTAGATGCGTGAAAGTCTGGTTGCTACTCCGCAACGACAGCCCCCCAGTGTCTCCTCGCCTGCTGGCTAGCCGATTCCCACAGGGCTTGGAGGAGTGGTGTCGAGTGTGGTGGTGACGATGGGGGTCACTCGCGCGTGAATTCTGACATAAGAAGAGCCTTCGCAACATCAGCCCTATTCGGGCCCTCTCTTTTTTGTCCACTCATCGTCCCTCTTCTTATTCTGGACATTCACCAGGGCAGATCTTGTGTAGAGACGACTAGAAACGAGTCTGGTTGTCCAGTTAAAGACCATGCAGTGTGCCTCCGTCTACGCCAAACACAGTACGTACAGATTACTCCCCAGAATTCTAAAAAATTCCCCGCATTACGTAATAAACCTTCGAACATCATATAGTTTAACCCGCTCGTCGAAGCGGTTATTGCAGCGCGGCCTGACATCAGAAGCGACCATCCTTTATTTAGCAGCCGCCAATACACACTCATAAGCGGAGGTCAGTACATCTCGTCGTTCCAGCGAAATTCTAAGTAATTTCGGTCCGTGTAAAATACAACTGGACTTGCCACTCTTCGATGAAGAGTCCGAAAGAATCCGAGTCTATCGCTTCCCCCACCCCCTTCTTTGCTTCAATGGAGCGTTAAAATATATAGATGCCGATGGTCACCAAAGAAGGTGCGTTAGAGTGGCTCTTCTAAATGGCAAAAATGGACTGCAACGAACCACAGAGACGAGTGCGAGACCTACAGCATCTTCGGGGCCAATAAGCAAGGAACGGCTAGCCTAAAAATGCACCAAACATGCCTCCGTACATTCCAAAGAGTCACCAATAAGCTGGCTGCCTTAACTGTATATAAGGAATATCGCAGAAGAGACAGAGGGATTGTCACAAAGTTATGCCTGTTCCGGATGTTTTGTGTATCGCCCATTGTTCGGTAGCTACTTTGCGTATCAGAATCATGCAAATGAAGGACCGACTGAACGCGGGTGAGTAATCGGGAGTAATCTTAAATTCCATGCAGCGGCTGTACCTGTCGTTATACAGGCTAGAAACCGTGGCGTCTCAGCTCACAAATAATTGAGCACAAACGAGCCCCTCAGAGAGGTAACCCGCTGTCTCAAATCGTTACCCACACCCTGAAGGAAGGCCATAAATTTGACTTCGCAAGCACTCTGTTAACGGTGCGAGCCGACAATAAGATGGGGCGGAAACTACACGGGTGGGCTTTAATGTTTGACAGACAGGTGCGCTGATAACCCCCTGCTATCACGTTCTACGCCTACGCGGCGAAGTAGTGCGGCCCAGTTCCTAGCCACGGACACACACCGTCACCACGCCATGAGATCACGGCGAGTTCGAAAGCCCGACCCCATCACAGTCTCAGACAGTACCCCTCCCACCTCCCTTATCTACTGACTACAAAACTGTTCACTTGTTATTGCACTCTCATCCCCTCTTATATGGGGCATCTGTACGATTCCGTGAGCTCAGGCTAATATGCCTACTGTTCCAGTAATCGTGCAGAAAAAAACCTGGGATTCGCATATTCGCCTCCATATATCGATCCATTTGTTAGAGTCCGTCGGTAGCAGGATAAAAAAGACAAGCTCGCGCCACCGACCAGTTTCACAACGCGCCATCGCGAGCGCAACCAAACCACCCGATGGTCTCGCTAGCTATAAATGCACCGTGCTCCACTTACTGACGGGGGGAGTGCGGAAGACACATGAAACTACTAAAATCACGTGATTCATATCGGACATTGACACTACTAGCAGCAGGCCAGCCCCACATCCCGATTTCTGCTTCATGTCAAGACTTTGATAGGTCGAAGTGGGACCAGAACATGTAGTACCGATGTCCTGGATAAATTGAGCAATTAGACGAAGTCTGATGACGAATATTTTCTGCGTCTGGGAGATAAGCATTGTATGTCTGACTATAACTTCTTAGCCACCCAAGTTCCAGCGGTACCGTGGGCAAGATAAAGACAATAGGACCCGCAATATTCTGGGGCCTTGCGCTGGGTTCTAGAGGGAATGGAGTCAGTGTTAAGGCACGGTTTTGGGTTAGTATAAGGGTTATTATTAGGTAATATTTACCCTTCCTGGAATTGTTAGCAAGGCCACCTTGGGAGGTGTCTTTCTGTTATCGTGTCTTATGTAGCATCTACCAGCAGGGCTGACTTGTATGGCTGCCTAATCAGGACACGAGAATAGGGATGCCCAGTCCACTTAACATAGGTGGTGTTGTAGAAAATTAGGGCAAAGGTAAAAAATCCACGGGTTTAACGGTAACATAACACTAAACTATAACCTTGATCTTAAACCAAGCCCTACCCTGCAGTTAAAACGAACCCAAATCTTAACCCATTAAATACTCCTGACCCTAACCAAAACTCTTTCCGTCAACCCTAACTTAAAACCTAACCCCAAACTTAGCCACAGCCCACCTTAATCCTAAACCCAAGTTCCCGGGAATTGGGCGCGAAGCGACATGATTTGCTGGCGGTTCCTGTTCCCTTGACCTGAGTAAACGGCCATACACAAGTCACCTTTACCGCGTGCACCACCTACGTGTAGGTGTGCAACTACGAATGCAGGCGTCTCCACACTCCTGCGCACCCAGGACTTGAAGGTTGGTTTGTCGCACTCAATCTACGGTGTACAGTCTATCAGCAAAACGTTGCGTGGACGAGTGTCCGCCACCGGCCAAGGCTGTCACAGATGGGGCTCTTCCACTTAGTTCACCTCATGGAACAGTCAGCGTGAAGAAGGGATGGAGCCTCGCTTGCAATCTTCGTAGTGGAATGCCCCCAAGCAAACTTGCGCAATAAAGCTCCACCTGACGCTTTCCGCATCAGAGCTCGCGGGTGTTGTAGAGTCCCTATCGAGGCTCTTCTGTGAAACTCGAAGATGTTTAAGACAGACAGCCATAAAACAAGTGGTTGCGGGCAGGATCTGACACTCAACACCCCGAATTCGGGCCTCGCAACCACACTCGTCCGTAAATCCAGCTAATCGATAGTCCCTCCTTCCTAAGCTGCAAGACGAGGCCATTTTCAGTCCGAGTGACTGTCATGTTTGCACTGCCCGACAAACACGTGACACAGCTCGTAACTTTTAGTTTAGGACACTTCAGCAACATAGGATAAAGACAGGGCTCCTACAGACAGAACACGTTTACTACGAAACGGAATCGGAATAAATGCAGTCACATGTGCTGCCTAGAGGGCATAACCTTTAGCCACGCAAATTTCAAGAAATCCGCCCAATTCTCCCTATATTTGAGTCCTAAGTCGGGTTACTTTAAGGACTGCCCAGTAAAGTCTGGCGATTCTCATCTAAATCAAATTAATTATGCCAGTCTGATTGTGCAATCTTTCAACATGCTAACTTCCCTCGAGTCCTGATTGACTAAGGCTCAATTGTATGAGGACTCAGATTCGCCATAGCAATTAATGACTTCGTTAGGTTGCACTTGCGTATCGCATTCCGTACCTAACCTGCCGTTGTAACTAAACAGGTCAGATTGAACGCATGCTCAGATTGTCCACGCATGAAAATAGTCTGACTATGCGACGGGGTGATCGAGTACCAAAATTTGCCATCCACGCCTACGAAACGGGTTACGAGGTTAACTTCTTAGACGTGAAGATAATCACCCACGCTAGAAGCAAGACAAACCGCGAATTTGTTGAAGCCTGGACCTCCGATGAGAACTCAATCGATCTGTGTATCGAGCTGGCGCCGATAGACAGAGCTGTGTACAGTCATCTCCTGCCTGACACTACTTATGTTTGATGGACTTCTACCCCTTTTACTATTACTCGTCCTGTTGACGGTCTTAACTCTAACGGTAGACTCCTGTACGAGCTCAAAAAAGATCGGATAAATTAAGAAATGGTTCCGGTGATCGAACAGCCTTCCTCTTGCCCACTTATGCATAAATTTGGAATGCGAAAATTGGCTCAAACTACCTTTATTTCCCTTACACATATCTATGGGGTAATTGTTAGCACAGGACCTCCGGGGAGATTAATATGCATAGCAGGTGGCTGTTTTGGCAGAAAATATCCAAAATCGTAATATAGTACACGCAGATCGCGCAAAATATTGGGCTAAGGCACCTCGTATCATTCTTGTTGTTGGAACTTAATCGGATCTGGGAGGGCGGAAGGCTCTGCGTAACTCCATCCTACTGCAGGCAAAAACACAAGTTGTCCTTTTGAAACCCAGATTCCAAACATATGCAATTTACAGTGGATTGCCTAAATCATTAAATGTATATATCCGAATTTGAGGTAGTAGCAGGACACGCATTTTAAGGTGTTATTTTTGTTTGTTGTATTGAATTGATGCACAAAAAGCGGTTTAATAATAAAGAGTTCACTTCAGATCGGTTTATTGATGGGAAAATGGGGCTACATGGGGCAAAATCCGCCGTTTCTTGCTATCCAGGAAGTTTCCTACACCATTAAAAGCTATGGATCAAAAACAGTTTGTTTTTGTGCGCAGTATTATGAAGGAACATTACTATAAGCCGAAAATATTTTGAATATATCCCTTCGGAGAACGAATAATTGTGCTTTGTTTTAATGAAAATCAGGTTAATGCAGGTTTAAGAGATCACATTGTTTTCAAAAATGGAATTTATGACGTTTTGGGTCAAAAACGCCGTGATAAACTTGTGTGACTCCACTTTGTTTTACCACACCGATAATTAGGACCTTAAACGCGCATATATACGAGACGCGATGACATGCCACCACTTTTCGCTGTCACGGCGTACGCGAAGCCTGTCAAGACAATTTCGGTCTGCAGTTGACTATAAATTAATAAGGAAACTTGAAACATAAGGGGCAGCAGATTGCTATTTTACCGCAAAATCTTAGTATATATTGGGCCACTCTCTTGTGCGTTTGAAATCTTAGAACTAGACTGAGAACTAAGCAAATATATCGAAAAATGCTCCAATCGAAAGAGAGAAGTGAGTTCTTTAATTTTTAGCAGAAATTATATCCATACTTTTCAGTGAAGTCGGAAAACCGGTCAGATGTTCCCAGTTTTCCTTGGCTTCACCTTGGTTCAACGTTAAGTACGCAGACCTTTGACAGCAAAACATCCAATGAAAGCGCTTTTTAAAAAGGTAACTTACAAAACGTTTTTTTAACTAATTATAGGCATATATTTTCTTGGCTTTTGTAGTGGACGTTCTTTTTTCATGGCAGCGAGTTTTCCTGTTTAAGTGAGTCTACAAATATGACCCAGACGGTCATCTGCATTAGAAAGCATGTTCAAAAAAGTCACTACTTCGGTAAATGCTTTTAAGAAGTATCTTATTTTGAAGGTTTTACTAAACACATCGAACGGAATCTACATTTATCGGCAGTCGACTGAAGACACGGAAAATCGTCAAGAATTCACCACATTTTCCTAGACGATCTGGAATTCGTCGTAATAGAAAACCCGAAATAGTTATAAAGAAATTTAACAACAGAAAAGCCATCGTTGTATACATAAAATGTTACGTTTACGATTGCACCTCACGATTCTATTTAAATTTATTAGTCAGTGACTGGCCTGTGAACATGTGAGATTATGAAATATTATATTCCTGTGGCATCCATATCGTCGCAGTCAACCGAAAATCGGTTTACCTTGGTCAAATGCATCTAAGACAATGTAAAAACGGAAGAAAAACTACCAATTCTCATGAAACAGTTTGAATATACACTCGCATGTTAGGCTGCTTACTGATGGTCATACTTTACGTTGCGTTTAAGCTAGAAGAATATGTATGCGCAAAACTCTTAAAACGTATATTTTCAAAAGTAATTATACTCTCATGAGTTGGAACAGCTACTGTATGAACAATTGGATTGTGTACATCTGCGTTGACATGATCCCTAGAACGACGGGGCATGCACAAGTGGTGGGTGGCGGAGCGGCCTCCAGTGAAGGTCGGCTGCGAAATAAGCAGGATCCCACAGTTGGTCAATGAGCGATCGCATACCATGCAGAGATTAAACCTCACGGCGGGTTAGACACGGAGCTGACGAATCGGTAATCGGTAAAAAGCCCAGAAACCCTAAAGATATTAGGACGTTACGAATGCCGTTCGCCATTCGGAAAGGCCTTACGCGATTTCGGGCACAAGGATGAAAACGTCCGCTGAGGTGCCGGAGAGGTGGATTGAGAGGTCCATCATCGAGTCTGGAAACCCTCATCAAGTCAACCCATGTAAACGCTCTTCGTCAAGCTACAGATTAGCCAAGTTTTTGGAGACCCGTAAGGTCGGAATTTCCGAGGATCACCGACGCCGAGACCTTTTTGCGGTTCAAAACAATAACAGTAAGAGTTGTACGCGGGGACATTGAATTAACCGTAAGAGCGCGCATGTGACATCAGCGACAATTTTCTGATTATTAATGGGAGGAAGATATATTCGGCCACCCGGCTTTCGCTAGGAAAACGGCCAAAAGCGGTCCTTCCGGTAGAAAAGGAAGAAGGCAAGGTCTAGGTGGAGGGGATCCTCCAGCTGGTTTTCATCCCTGTAGTGTGGAAGTAAACGAAGGGCTTTTGGATCCGGATAATAACCCGACGACAGAATCTACAGGACGTCTATAAGTTACTCACGCTGTCATAGAACCGAATAGATAACTGTGACGAGTCACGCCAACGTAACTCATTGTTTGTGTTAATTAAGAAGGCCGTCAGTAACGGACACAGATTACTAAGGGAGAAGGTAATGCAAGCGTGGCGTGGGTAACAGATGCGGGAGGCACCTTCTCGCTTGGAGCGCTACACCACCATACAATCCGGAAGAGAACAAAGCCCGGATGGTAGGTAGATAGAGGCATGGGATTGCCAAGTTTGGGGGTGAAATCAAAGCAACTGCTATAAATTTACCGAAATTTCCAGATGACCTCTGCGATGCCCTCCGTTGGAACCCCCCCCCCCCCCCCTCCCTCCCCCAAGGGCGAGAGTTTTTCTTCTAAACATCAATTTGAGTTTTTTTCACTGTCTGCTATTTTTCAATTATTTTCCACCAAGTTGGCTCATATCAATTGGCCTCGCCAACCAACTGAGATACTATTTTTGATACCACAACGCGCATGTGCAAATAGGGAATTCAAAGGTAACTCACCTACATCTCCCTCAAATATAATGAAAAATGAATGAATGAAGCGATATAACTTTGGAGAACCAAATTGTCCGATACTATATACTACGCAAATAAGTAATCACTGAGATGAAGGCTGCAATTACTGGGAGTGCTGCTATTAATTACAGCAAGCTATATTAAGATAGCTTCCAAAATAACGAATTTTTGGAAGCGGGGGGGGATTTGTGGAATATATATTTTTGCCTATAAAAATTGGAAGGCAGATTATAAAGTTCAACTTCCTGGAGCTAAGCAAGAGTGAATAAACTACGATAGCTTTGTTGTACCTGTATGCCGCCCCGTGTTGGCAGCTTTAAGGCCAGAACATGCTAGAGTGCTCACCTGGAGGGATAAAGTCACGAGGACAGAGAATAAGCTGGGGCCTGGGAGGTTTAAAAACCTCCGGTATTTAGCAGTCCCGGTATGACTTTCAAGAATTCGTTCTTTTTCTTATAAAGCATCTCTTTTAAACTCCCTCAACACTCCTCACGTATATGTATCAAGTGACATCTAATTGTCATCTGTCCTTAGCTGACAGAGACGTCGAAAGAAGCCCCAAATGGGTATCTGGCAAAAGATTTTGGTGATCCAAGTTGGCGTGGAATGTTGGAGACAAACAAAACGATGGTTAACCGGGAGAGAAGAATGAATATAGCACTGCCAAGCACTCAGACTGTCTTTACTCAACGGTATGGATGATGGTCGCCTCTACAGACGAACTCACTCATGCATACGCCCTTCGTGTTATGCACACCAAAGTCATAGAACTGTTTTTTTATGCATTAGTAATGGATGGGACGTTAACGAACCTGCCCAGACTTGAAGAATAAAAATCGGCGGTCTATCCTTAGCACACAAACCATCTCCTCTGCCACTATGGACAAGCAAAAGCAGTGAATATTAGTCTAAGTTGCATGCGTTTGTGTTTTGTGTAATTGTAATCGTCACATGAACTCGAGAATATGAAAAAGTTAACGTGACGAAATAGGAGAAAATCGTGTCTACCACAGGTATTCCTTAGAGTACTTCACAGAAACCTACACTAATGGGAAGAGTTACGAGGGCAATATGGAGCCCTAAAATTGACAAAACAGTTGCGTCAAACCTAGACAGAGCTGAACACGCAGTACATGCGAACAGGAACCCTCCGCAACGCAGTTGGCTTTGGGTCAAGTTCCTGGGAAATCAGGGTTAGGTTTAAGGTTCGGCTTAAGCTTAAGGCTACTTTTAAGTTTTACGTTATGGCTAGTGTTAGGATTAGGATACGGGCTTATTAACCCTTCCTAAACGTATGCGTAGGATCATATTTAATACTTGGGCGGGGTATTACTAATCCCGTATCCTGTTTGGGTGGCCATTTAAGTAATCGTTACCAAACACGCGCATGGAGCACATAAAAGACGGACGTTTTTTCAACGCCAGCGGGTGCATCTGGTCTTCTAGTCAGGTTGGATCGGGTTTGTCAGGGATTAAGACTGGGTTGGAGAAAAGAGTGCAAGGCCCTATCGCATGCGATCATATAGCCTGATTTTGAGCTGTCACGGAGCCGTAGTTTGGGTTGCCAACTGGCGGAATAACTCTGTCTACAGGCGCCCTCTTTGAGTGGCTTTAGAGGAACAGTCACCGATGGCCTTTTCTCAGATCAGTATGCGGCTGTGCCTATCTCTAATAATCTCGATTTAGGTTTGAAATTAGAAAATACTGCGTGTTATATAGTGAATGAGGTCAATGCCACGACCGTACCTCTCTTTGGAACGCATCCAGACCTAAATTGCTACTGCTCCATTCTAGCGCAGTGTTGTTCTTCCCCCGGTTTGATGGATGAACTATCAGAAGTGAAATTGCAGTACTCTGTTCTACAGAGCAGAATAGAGGAGCTACAAACTTGCACTCTTATCCAAGAGCTAACTGATAGCAATTAGTAGGTGCATGGGAGTGCCCCTCGTTGATTATAGCACGATGGAAAATTTCTATTTCTGTCTCTTTTTCTCTCAGTAATACATCTTAACCACAGTCTTGTTTGGATTTTTTTACGCGGATGATAAAGAACCTTAGAGATAAGGATGACTTACAGGACACGCGAATAGGAACCGCCCGCAATACATGTGGCTTTGCGCTCAATTCAGGAGAAATTAGGTCTAGGAGTTGAAATAAGGAGTAACGGTTTGCTTTCATGTTAACTGTAGGATTTAGGTTTAGGGCTATGGTCAAGATCAAGGTTACAGTTCCGTTTCATGCGAGGGTTAGCATTAGGGCTAAGACACAGGACTATTTGTCCTTTCTGAAATTTATCGCAAGACCGCCTATTTTAAGTGGGTCGGTGTTCCTATTCCCGTGTCCTATTTAGGCGGCCATAAAAGTCATCCTTACCATTTTAAAGACGGCGGCACCTAATAACAGCCTAGTAGCGATTACCGACTAAATAAACTGGTGTCCCGTCAAAAGATCACTCAAACTGTCCCCGAAAGGCTAACTGACCCGTATATGGTGGTCGGTAAATGACCTGAAGTTGGACCGAGTCCAACTGAATTTTAACACTAAAAACGCCAACGACCCCCAACGGGTTGTGGTGTCCGCGCGAATGATGGCGTGCCAGTAGCGGTGATGTCACCACTCTCGTACCGCCGGATTGCGTCATTCGCCGCCGATAGGGGGTGGGCCAAGGACGCCAGTCCCGTCGTCACACGTGAATCCGTAGGATCGTTGCTTATCAGGCCAGCGACCCGCCCTGGCAGACCCGACTATCGCGGACAGACGCCAGCTTCGCCCCTCCCCCCCGCCCACCTCTATGTCCACCTTCAGAGTTGACGAGCGATCGGTGACCTGGTGGCGTTTTCGCCACCGCCGTACAGGCATGCGCCGGGCTTTGAGACCACAATGGGGTAGGGGGTGGAGTGATGGCATTTGACGGCTTGCACACCCGCATAGAGGTGACGGGGCCCGCAATGAGGTCACCCAGGCACACCCTACCTCTACCCCTCTCCCCCCCACCAGCAGGATTAACTTAAGGTCGAGCTAACCTCTAGGACGAACATCAAAGCTTACTGACCTTAGGTTGACCGCCTTAGGTGAGTGAAGATGAGCTGTTGCAAGTCTGTGGAGAGGGGGAGCGGAGTGAGGGTGACGACAGAACCGTCTAAGTAGGAGTGGAATCGTTGGCATAGGTGACGGGCGGATCGCGGACATCTAGTTCAAGTAGGAAACATGTTCGTACTGTCATGATTTCGAGCTCAGTGTGGATCCCTCACAAAGCAGTCGCATAGACTGATAATCAGTATTTAGCCTGCATTATCACTTATCACTATGGGATAGACCGCGGCGACTCAATATTGAGCTCGATGGGAGGAGCCTGTTTCATATTGTAACTGGTTTCGAGGAATGCTCCTCCTCTGTTAGTTAATATTCGCGATCGAAACCGGCAGGACGACAGGAGTGTGACCTAGTAGCAGAACGCCAAAGTACAAAGTTCGGACCCCGGTTGTCAAAACCTGGGGTACGGGCGTGGTGGACTGACAGCGGCTAACAAACGATAAATTACCCTTGTCAGAATCGATGTAGCGTTATCACAGTGAGTCCGATGCCATAAAAATGGACCCACTCTATCGCTATGACCTAATTCATACGCGAGTCATCATCCTTGTGCCAACAGCTGCATAGTCATATCACTCTACTTCGTAAGACGTGACTCACCCAACTTATACAATTTTATTCAATCTTTCTGAAATTTTATCCCAACTTTAATGTGCCTTTTTCAGATAGCACACTTCTGCAAAATAGCGATCTGTCGTAATTACGGAACCATGAGTTGAGGTGGACGGGCGTTCGCGAACCGCGGAATACCACACAAAACACCCTCAATGGTCCGAGGTTTGGGGACAAGAAATACACTAAAAATCGCATTTTGTTCGCTCGATCAAATCAACAGTTTACTCCTCGAGTTCAAAGCCAAATATTCCGCGATTTAAAAAATGTGCACTAAAGATTTCCACTATGAAAAATTTACTAAGCAATTTGAAGCCATGGTGATTCACCAAAGCAAAACTCCCTTAGCGTCCTAGACACCACGTAGTTGGGTTAGCCCTTAAGGACATAGACACAGGGTGCGACTGCATCCACAATAAGAAAGGGAAGAGGAACGAAATTTGAGGTGGATGTGGTGTCAACAAGCAGTAGAACAGAGGGGACGCACCTGTAAGCGATGTACGAATGTGCCACTGAGTATAAGTGCACTTCGTGTATCCACCAGAGGTGAGGTTGGGGCGAGTCTGTCGAGGAAGGTGTGTTGCATTTCGTCTCCAAGCCTTGCCAACTCATCTACGATGGCCCTGTAGTGGAAACCCGTCTTGAATGCCAAATCCTCATCAGCACTCGAATCCATATTGAGACTTTCCAGCTGTGAAGCGGAACGGTAGACGCGTTTAATGGTTTGGTTCTAACTCCGTAGTAATCAGACGAAAAGAAATAGGAAAGGGTTTAGCCTTTCATGATCGTGGAGGGGAGAACACTAAAACGGTTGGACGGAGCGCAGACAGATGACTGAATGAACAGATTGATGAGGCGAGGCTCCAATTAATATTCCGGGAACAACCGCACACGCGCACAACGCATCACGCAAATGCTCCAGGGTTGTGGCTCATCCTCTCCGGCTCTGACTTGTCGTGGACCAATCAAAAGGCTAGAAAGGTGTCATACCCTGAGTGAGTCATGCGCTGAGCCAAAATGTTATTCACGCGCGCGCACCGTGCTTTCACTGGTGGGAGCGCGGACAGACGCACACGCTACAGCCTACCCTGGATAGCGCACAGGCAATTTTTGCACACAGCGCAGCAGCAGCAACTGCAGGCCAATTGCACGCAGCTGCAGGGGTGTGCGTGCGTGGCTAGCAAAAAGTGCTTTTGGGCCTTTATGGGGCCTGGGGTTGCACGCGTGAGGGTAATTACGCGCGAAGGCAACTGCGTTTATAATTCCATTATCATGAAAATGCCTGATAATCGGGGGAGGCGGCAGCTGGTAAAGTGCAGCTTCTTTACAAATTAATGAACGATTTGTAGCAGTTGTCGCAACTGGTCCTGTTGGGTCCATTTGCACATTTTAGAAGAAGAGCTCCAATTGATCATAATAAATTATAGCAAAAATATCCATGTTCACTCATGCAACTCTAGGAGTAACACGCGTTTTACGCAGAAAGTTATGTGAACATGCTCCTGAAACAATGCTCTATGCAACGATGAGCATAAAGGTCCTACTAGTCGGTATAATAACTGCATCCGGTACAACAGCAGAAAACGGACAGGTAGGGATGCCGTGTATGGCCGCCTAACCAGAATACGGAAATAGGAGCCAATCCGCCCCGCCCGCGACCTTACGGTAAATTTCAGGAAGGGGAAATATACCCGTAGCTTAACGCCAACACCTACTCTACCATAAAACTAAACTGTAACCTTAAGCTTAATGCTAGCCCTACCCTAAACCTAAACCCTTTAGCTAACACGATAATTATCCTAACCCTTAGCCTTATTATGACCGTAACCCTAAACTCAACCCTAACTCTCACCTTAATCCTAAACATAATTTCCTTGGAATTTAGCGAAAAGCCACATTTACTGTGGACGGTTCCTTGTCCAATGTCCTATTTCGGCGCCCAAACAAAGGAATCCTTACCCAGAGACAATGTATTCCTTTCTTCGATTATTCTATAGTTCAAGTGGACAATGGGACCTTTAAGACAAGGTATTCCGTCATACGCAACCATTAATTTTTTACACGAAAAGCAGGAGTTCATAGAACTCAGTTGATTGCGTTGGCGCAGTAGAATTCGCAAATAATGTAGTTTGACTGGTTGAAAGGGTGAAGATTAATGACGGTTCCGATCGGTTGACTATTAACAAAACTATTACTAGCCAGGAAAATTAAGAAGCTCCGTTTTTCAACGCATAATATTACCAAAAATAGCATAGTGTAGTTGGCGGACACGTGACATCCGGCTCAGCGCGAAACGAAGTGTCATCAACAAAGTAGGACAGCGAAAGAGTCCGTTTGCAGGCCTCTTAGAAGCAACAGTCGTGGCAATAACTGGCCCGTCCACCTACAAGAGCAATCTTAATTTATGTGAAAATATTGCCAACGCTTATCCGAAATGGGATATGGGCCTCGAGGGTCAAAAATGAGTAAATTATACCAATCGATAAATATCTGGCCAACATTTTCTGGGATCATTCATAACCCATCGCATGCTTTTTTTGCACTCCATTTTAAATTTCCGAGATGAGCGATCTCCTACTGAGCATGTTGATGCGCCATGAGCTTGACGGTTGAGTTTCAGAAGAGTAAATTCTGAGTTTTCGCTAGGTAAACTGCGACCGTCTAGTGGACGCACACGGTATCAAATTCGTGCAGTACTTTTTGCAAGTTAATGGAACTCACCTGGCTCAAATGCTCGTAAGCGGTAAACAAGTGGTTAGTCAGATATTATAAAGTTTTTGTTAAATTTTGGATGGATCGAGCTTCAAGATTTAAATGACAGAGAGTACTCAAATATTGCTAACCTCTATAGCCTGGTGTAAACACAAAGTGAGCTTGAGAAGGATAGTGACCTGCTTTTCACCCAGCAGGACATGAGAATACGACCCCCCTCCTATTCTACGGGCCTTGCGCTAATTTCCAGGGTGCTTAGGACTAGTGTTGAGGGTAGGGCTACTATGGTTAAGGTTAAGGTGGGCTTCTGCTTAAGGTTAGGTGTATGGCCATAGTTATGACAAATGTCTGGCTAGGGTAGTGATTCCATAATATTTACCCTTCCTGACATTTTTTTACCGAGGGAGACGGCAAATCCTATTTCCGTGTGTCGACCCTATTAGGTTCCCTTGATATGCAGGAGTATATAACCTCAGAGGAGGTGTAATCCTTAGAAAAAGGCGGAAAAAAGGCGGAACAGATTGGAATGTCAGTTCTTGGCTTATCAGCCGCTATCAGGCAGCCATACCCAAGCCCAGGAGAGCAACGCCTGAGGCTCGGACGCATGCCCTGTTGGTTAGAAATCCAATGCCCTAACTATTGGGTCCTCTATCACTCTATACTCCTTTATCGGCATCTATGTTATGCAGCGCCAGATAGCACTTGATAAGCCGACGCGAAATTTTTTAGTATCATAAAATCCTTCTGTTTATGCTGGGTTCACACTCATACTATGGTCAAAATGCTTCAGAAATATATATGAAGTAAGACGTTTGTAAGTATATACAGCAACAGCATCAGATAACCCACAGAACTTGCCTTATGGTAATTATTAGTAACAGCGATTTAACGCGTGGGGCCTTAGGATGCAGGCCCCTAAACCCTACCTTTACCCCAACCCAAGACTTGACTGTAAACGCGATCTCAACTTTAAACCACTCCTAACGCAATCTGAGGAAGAACTTAGAAGAGCAATGCCTACTTAAATAAATAAAGTAGCGATTCTTGTATATCAAAGACATCCGGCTGCATAGCATATCTATACTCTACCATACCCTTATCCTTACCTATTTGGGTAAGGATAAGGGGCCTCTTAGCTCAGTTGGCTAGAACGTTGGCTGAACTAAAGACTTCCCCTTGCTAGCGTGAGTTGGAATCCCACCGAGGCCGCCGAGTTGTTCACAAGTGGGTCACGTGTATAAAATAGCTATTGTTTAAAGTAATAATTGCGAAAGTTATTAGAGGAATGACTGAGATAAATATCGTGGACAACTTATTTATAACCAGCCCTAAATTAAAATGTGCAATTGCTTGAGAACAGCCAACTTCTGCGGAGTAACGCCACAAAACTCTTAAAATTTTATATAATTTATTTGTGTTGGCAGATTTTAATGATTGATTTTACCTAATTAAAGAAAATCGGCGGCCTCAGTGAGATTAGAACCTACTGCAGCAAATAGAAAGCTCTAGGACAGCCAATGCTTCAGCTGAGTTCAATCACACTTGTGTCAAGTTACTCGCCCAGCAACTGTAACATGTGGAATCCACGACTTCTCATACGGTAAGCTGGCTGCCCAAGCAGAATTTTCTAAGTAATCAATCTAGAATCCACCGAATGAATACCAGACACACTTATTTACTATGGGGTTTCGGCAGATTTGAATAATTCCTTTGACCCATTTGACAAAAATGACGCCATCCTAATTCTGACGTGGGTTAAGTCCAAGTACGTGTTCGTCGCTGTTCTCGCTGGTCAATTACACAACTCGAAGAATTAAACCGCCCAATGATCCCCAACTTGGCTTCTTAAAAATAGATTCCAGTTATGAAGGTAAAAGTAATAATTTATAAGAGAATAACCCCAAGGAAGGCTTGTTGTCCACATGTGAAGTTCACCTATCAGGAACCACACACAGAACATTGGAGGACAATTGGGAAGATTAATCCTTTATAGTTGCATCATGCAATAGAAGGGGCCTAGGCGAAACATGTCTGTGTTTCTCTATGTAGTATTTATGTTGAAAGTATGGGGAATTCATTCTAATATTAGAAGGAATACAGACAAAACGAGTGAGACTGAGATGGCTATTTCCGGCTTATTAGCTGTTGGCAGCCAACCATCCTCAACCCAAGGTCTGGATGACCTGGGAATCGAATCCGGATTTTTTTGACCATTGAAAATGTTATAAGTCTAGAGCTCTAAACTCGAGCCACGGACCCGTTGTACTGTCGGTTGCGACCGAGCCTGATTGGAGGGCGTTCACTGATCAGCCTCTCGTTGTGTCTCGTTGGGCTCAATCTAGAGGCCTCGCTAGCAGTCACATAGCGACCATTAATTATACAGGAAGGAATACCCATAAAGGCAGGGAAGATATGGATGGAAATTTCTGCATGACTAAATTTCATCAATCAGCCATGTCTACTCCTAGGTCTGGACGGTCTGGGCCTCCATAACGGATTCTTTGATCATTATGCGTTAAGTGTAATTGAGCCACAAGCCTGTTGTCCTGTTCTTTAGGAACGAAATCCCGTTCATTGCGTACATTTTGGAGTCTGACTGTCCAGCCCCTCATCAGACGTACGGTAAAAGTACATCAGCAATTAACATCCTACAGTGACCAAGAAAGGGTTGAATAAAGTTTGCACCACTGCATGCCAAGTTTGGTCCGTCAAGCTGTCTCGTTTGCCTGCGGTCGTCTCCACTAGCCCTTCAGTATTTTTTATGTGACATGTAAATCGATAATCCCTTTTGAGGTGTTACTCTTGCGAGTGCAGAGCCCTTAGGAAATCACGACCTTTCCAGCACGGCTGTTGTTTCGCCTTCTCATCGCTGGTTGGTTTTCAGGTATATGCGCGGAGGTAGAGGTTGAGTTTCAAGTGTGATCACAACGGAATAATGCAGGAATTTCGTATTGGATTATTTTCTGTGGAAATAGTAAACCCTGCCAACCAGGTTACCCAAGACGGGCGGAAAACTACATGACGGTTTGAGCGTGACCTGGATTTTGTTTTTTTGCACAGTCCTTCGACGAGCTTGGCTACATTTTCAACAAAAGGGAACGCTGGGTAGGCGTTATGGCTTTGGGTAATCGTTGCAAATGCTTTTTAACTCCTGCCACTGTGTGCAGTGACTCGCACAGTCAACATTGCACCCACTTGAGCTAATAATTTTTAAAATGCATACTATTTTTGTTCAATGACTAACCATTTGGGCTACGACTTCTTAAGCATCGAAAACAAATGCGAAGCGAATTATCAGATGCGCAAAAGATCGATTTGAGTTTGCCAAAAGACGCTTGCCAAAAAAACAATGTAGATAGCACACAAATTTACGGTTGCCTTTCTCATCCCGCTTGCATACCCCAAGGACGTGGTGGCTGGTTCGACATAAATAACTGGTCTTGAATGCACTGAGAGTAGTCATACATCAGTAGAATTATCACTATAGATATCATGTGCGAATTTTCTGGAGGCCGCAGCCACTAGCGACCGTGGGGTGCAGTACAATTGGCACGTAATGGTCCAAAATTTAGTCAACCCTCATATCCTTTTTGGGCACAGGCAAAATTTAATTGCTGGGATACGTCGCCCATATGACTGCGACGAGTTGGACAGCCAGCTTCCAGGATTTACGCAATGAACGGATTTTCATTCTCAAAGAATTTGAAGTACTTTTAAGTACATTTAGTGGGATACAGGTATTACCAATCAGATAAACTGACCGGTGGCTTATTGATCAAGCGATTGACTTAATGCTTAATGAACAAAGACTCCGAGTCCAAATCCCAAGTCATGCAAACCTGTGCCTATGACCGAATAGGCCCAGTGGATATCTGAGTGCTCCGAGAGTGTCCGTGGATAAACCGAGCGTATTGATCGAAGGTACTGACACTGATTCCCCTATCCGCTCTGATGGATTCGCAGCTGGCTGATCGGGCCGAGAGTGGGGGTGAGGAAAGAGTAGGATGTACCAGTGCAAGGTAAAAAAATTGAATCCGTGCCTACCTTTTTGGTGGTGCTCTTTCTGTTCTGGTGGCATGTCTTTTGTGGTGGCAGGAAAACGTCTAATCAGGGCAAACGAGAACGGCGAGATGATTTTGCAGTGCATGTAGGCGAAGGGACTGTATTCACCGATGACGTTGGTGGCGGTGTTTTATTATACAGGGGCTGATTTGATCGTGTTAAAATTGCGATAAGTCCGACGGCGCTCAACAAAGCAAATAAGAATTGACATTGGGTCGTAAGGACAGAATTTCGATGATGACCGCGTTGCTGTGCGTTCTTCTAGTTCTGTATTTTTATCGCTTCGCTTATATTCGATTGAATTCGAAGAACTCTGGATAACGATCCGATATGTGGCCTCATCTAGTTTTTAGCTCAAATAAATACCTATTCATGTCATTTTTGTAGGCTTAAGCCAACCACTTCTCCCTTATCTTTCCTTCGCTCCCTGTCCGCCTCACTTAAGTGTAACAATTAGTGTTAGCCTTCGATTTAGGGCTAGATTTTAGTGATAGCGATGAAGTTGAGGGTAAGGTTACTTGTTAGGAAGAATAGGCGATCATTGGAACATGGGGTTTATTGGCTTGGCGTCTCGGATTCTCTCTCGAACCCATAATCGGAGACAGTTGCAGAAAAGAGTCAGTGGCTAGGGTTAGGGCTATAATTAAGTGTTAGGATTAGAGGTTAGGTTTATTGTTAAGCTATGCATGTTGTCAGCTTCAGTTGTATCGTCAGTCGGGGCCATCACGCGAACCAGATTTAATAATATAGTCTTCACACTTTCTTCTTCAACGTGCAAGTTCACTAACAGCCCGGGATCAATCAGTCAGTGTGTATTTAAACAAGATTATAACACCATTTTATTTTTGTCGTTTGCTTCCTAAAAAAGAGTTATACATAATTTTTCGTTTACCTCAACTACCATAAACACCGTTCCCGTATTACAGGACTCCCGGTTTTCCGTTTTCGGAGTGGAGCCACAAATCTGATCGTTCCTGATAGCGGTTCCAGTGTCGACTGCTCTTCGCCACGCCTGTCGATCCAGCCTCAGTGTTGCATTGGTAGCGTAGTTAGTAGCTAGGCGCCTGAAAGGCACCATCAATTTTACTGTCCCCTGGGATGACGCTGTCGCCTTTTTTGTGGCACCAAACCCGCATTTTATAGAATGGGGGTCATTCAAATAAGGTTTGTTTTGGAATTAAATCAGCTACGTGCAAAATCCGACTGCGGCCAATCTAATCTTCCGTCTAACTGAAAGATTCTAATTCAAAAATGCAGCTAGAAAAACAAACGGACACACATTTTCGCAGTTGTGGTAGTTAAAGCCGCGCTGGTGCAGGGACACATTTCCGCCAATGAGCCTGGCGACGCTGATCAATATGGGCGAGAGCCGGATATAATGTAGTACGCGTTCTGAGGCCCGCTATCCCTTCGCTGCTGGCAGAACCATCGAAGGGGTTTATAAGATGTTCCTGTCGTAATCCTCTTGCATCAGCAAACCGCACAACTTCCCTGACCGCCTTCGTAAAGTATAATCACTGAGAGGCACGTATTCACACCAGCCAGTTTTGTACGTTCTCTGTCCTTGTTCCTGCAAAATGGCTAAATTCTGCGACGATGTGAGAAATAAGGTTGCAATGTTTAGGTACACGCTTTTTATGGAAATTATTATAATCCGAACATGGTGGTGGTGGTAACTGATCCTTTTTTACTCAATACTCCAACTGACGCGCATTCTACTTAACGTGACGCCTTTAAAAGCCTGACTTGGGTGGCGTGGTAACTTGCTCCCTCAGACTAGGGGTGGGTCCTTCCTCTGGCTTCGTTTAAGTGATTTGTTTGGAGTGAGGGATCGGCACAGGTGCGCACCACGAGCCGCGGCACTTCCGCTTCCGGTCGCATGGGCAGGCGTGGCGGCGACTGCTTTGGTACAACGGGACTGTCAACGTAATGACTTCAACGAGGTCACTATTATTGTATTCTCTCTTGACCCGCTGGAATGAGCTTTGAAGGGCTGCTCCGGGAGCACTTGAAATAAGCCGAGCGGTCGTCCCGCCTGACTTAACTCTCAGAAGTGGACCTTTCATTCGCCTCAGTGGCTCTCCAACACTAGTTAATAAGTTAACGAGTTTTAGAATATGGAAGAGGCCAATGGGTGACGTGGGAGGAAGTGAGGGAAGTTAATAGCTGACCAGAAGGGCCGGGGACGGCACACCAACTATGCATAACAATAGATGCCCTGAAACCAAGTAAATTGGACTTCCCGTTGGGCTGTAGACACACCCATTTGGCACCCATAGGCCCTCATTTGAGTCAACCTCAACAATCGAAGAAATCAGTGCAACCCAGTTCAATGATACATTTGCGTTGACGCAGAACTCCCCGTAAATGGGAACTAGATCAGAATACCTCGATTTATGGTCTATTTGATACACACTAAGAACAAAGTAGCTCAGATGTAGAACTGTATGCGAGGCACACCCACAACCGGGTTTTCGCTGTATTTACCGGATACTACGAGGGCGGTTGGGATCTCACATGCGGTAGAGTGTCATGTAAGCCACAGTAAGAAGGGCAAAGGTTATCCCACCAGTTGAAAGCCCTCCGAGCCACGACTGGTAGTGCGTTCTGATGGATTCAAGCGCGTCAAATTGATTACAATGAGAAAGGCGCTCTGATGTGCTCTCAGTTGTCCGAGCCTGTCTGTCAGTCAGTGACGAGATCGGGCGCAGAGGCTGATGCGATGCGAAGCCGACGCCTTATACGCATCATATGCACTTACGGTAGTAGCTGTGGGCTCGCGTAGACCCCACACAGCATGATAGATGTATGTTGTGATCCAGGATGGCATCCGTTTTGGTCTAGTACATCTGCAGTGGGACCAATGCCAGGCGTGCCTTAGCGTGCTTAGCACACGAGCGCGCACGTGCGCACCTGCTACGGGAGTGCGCACATGACTTGTTGTCTCTGAGACGTCATTCCTGTCGTCCGCGTGCGCCCATCACCGTCGGGCAGACTACGGCAAGCAGATAACCCGAGCAACCGTAACTCACGTGACACGTCACGGGAGCCAGAGCCGTTACTCCCGAAGGCATTGGAGTTATGAGTTATCCATTGTCTCGACGCTAGGAGTATTCTACTTGTTGACATTTCGAACTACGTCAGGTGTCTCTTGCAAGGCCTCCGAGCTAGAATTTCATTGGAAGCTCATGTTCAGTAACCCTGTAAGAGGTCCCATGTGGTACGGTAAAAAAGGAGCACCAGGCCTATTATTTTTACGACTGGTACTTATAATCACTAAACGGTTCGTAGCAAACGTTCCATCTGCGCACGCGGGACTAGTTATCTCTGAGACGTCATTCATATCTGAATGTGCCCATCGCCGCCTGGATAAGGTTGTCTTGTATGGTCGACTGAACAGGACGTGGGAATAGGAACCGCCCCGCCCACTTAAAATAGGCGGCCTTGCGATAAATTTCAGAAGGTGGAAATATTCCCATGTTTTAAGCCTAACGTTAACCCTAACAGGAAACGAAAGTGTAACCTTACTGTTTACCTTAGCTCTACCTTAAACCTAAACCCTGCAGTTAACACGAACCCAAACCTTAACGCTTAGTCCAATCCTGACTCTAACCCCAACTCTAACCCTAATGCCAAAATTAAACCTAATCTTTTAAAATCCTCCACTCCAATCCTAAACCTAATTTCCCGGGAATTTGGTGGAAAGCCGCATGTTCTGTGGGCGGTTCCTATTCCCAGGTCCTGGTTATGCTGTCATATAAGACATCCTTAATAGTTTGTCCCTTTAACGTCAACAATAAGAACATTTATTTTTGGAGATTACGACAAGTAAAGTACTCGAGCAGCCATAAACCACGTGTCAGGTCACGAGACAGAACCGTTAATCCCCCAAAGTATGGGGCTGCGTGATTTGGCTAGTTCCCAGACGTTGAGGCAAGAAGTATTCTAACTTGTTGACATTTCGGACTGCTTCAAAGTTTCTAATGTAGACATTCATCGGAAGGTCGCGTCCGCTCAGCCTGCAGTGGAAATTGTGCGCTACGTTAAAAGGGGGGGGGGTATGTTGTTTTCGTGACTAGTACCCATCACCCGTACACCGTGTCTCTATTCGTAGCATTTGTTTTGTCTGACAAAGCTCGAGACAAGCTGGCTATCGGAAGTTGGGTCTGCGTGCCGTTCGTCATCCGCTGATTAAGTGCCACGGGATAGAAGAAGGAATTTCATTAGAATTTACGAATTATAACTATGCATTGCACAGGTTTCCGACTGCGTGACCTATTTCAAACATCGTATGCATAGCGGGAAATCGTTTAAACTATTTTTTTAAAACACAGAACGACGTACCCCAAGTCAGTACTTAGTACTTTGGGATTAAAGAGATTGTTGTAAACGCAAAATGGAATTCAAAAACACTAAAGGGCTTTTAAAATCAAGGATTGAGTGCAAAATAATAACTTGGGTGGGTTGCAGTGATTATTGGTAGGGCAGGCAGAACATCCTTCCGTGTCGTTCATGTTTGCGCCACGATTCCATTTCGGAAATAAAGGTGCCACTGTTCTCATTAAGGCAGTCTAGGTTGAAGTGAATGAAAACCAATGGTCCGATTAAAAGTAAGATTAGGATCCTTTGCATGGCCGCATAAACAGGACACGGGAAAAGGAAGCGTCCACAATACGCAAGGCTTTATGCTAAATGCAAGACAAATACGTTTAGGATTAAGGCGAGAGTTATGGTTAGGTTTAGGGTGAGATTTAAGTCCAAGTTGTGGTTAGGGTCAGGATTATGTTAAGGGTTAAGGTTTGGGTTCTTGCTTAGTGCAGCGCTTGGGTTAAGATTAAGGTTACAATTTTGTTTTATGCGAGGGTTGGTGTTAGCGTTAAGATATAAGTTCACTTACTAATCCTCAAATTTGCTGTAAGACCACCTGTTTTGAGCGGGCCTGGCGGTCCCTATTCCCGTGTCCGGTTTAGGCGGCCATCCTTACCAAAAGTACTAGATTAGAAGGTACTGGAAGGAAACATTTAGCAGCTCGGTGTCCAACTAATAATTCCTCCATTCAGAGGTTATTTCTTCGTGAACAACATTTAAAAAAACATTGTTATAATAACTTAACTCAACAATCCCTATTCTTTTGTAACAGGAACGACGTTTATGCATGTTTTTCTGCCTCAATATTACTTCATTTACTTCCTGTGAAAGTGTTTTCTTAGTTATTTTTTTATGTTTCGGTGTGGAGACACAAGGGTGGTCATAAAATCTTAATATGTCCGGACCACTTAAAACTTCTAATCAGCAGGCGTGAGAAGCTTCCAGTTATTATTCTACGCGCGATTTCAACCGAATTTGTCAAAAAGGCAGTTAAATAAGCACAGAGATTAAATTTCAAAGTTCCGCTAACCCTATCGTTTCGGTTGGTTGCTAGAAGGATAGTCTCTTCCGAAGTCACCCAAACATTAAATGACGATCAAGGTCCCTGTATTAAAGTTTTCGATTGACGTTCCATGCGGTTTTTGTTTCGTACTGCATGTCACCTTAGCAACTATCTGAATGTGGGATATTAAAACAGTCAGTCCCTCACGGTATCGTACCTTAAGACTGCGAAACATGCCGATTGTCATTATTTAAAGAGCAAACAAGACAGTCATGGGACAGTGGATAATAGTTTCACACTTTCGGCACATCGTTGGTCACGAGGCCATGGGGCTGAAATTCTGAATTACCCTGAATTGCGTTTGGGGACAGTATTTATCCCCTGCCCTGCACACAGCATGTAAATGATAACGAAGGATATGTCGGTATACGGAGCTTTCCTGTAAGTGTTTTTTACAGTATGTGCTTCAATATAAAGGATAGAATCTGATAACTATTGCATAACTGCTAGCTAACTTCGTGTATTAGAACTGACTGGTTGTTAGGCCTCTGCGCGCACTCATTTTCCGCATTATCCCACAAGTTATGAAAAGTAATTTAATTAAATTTCAAATTTTCTCAAGTCCATTTAATTGAAAATAAGAACAATTAAATGTACAGAACTCAACAGAATACTTACGGGAGGTGGTGAGAAGCCGAACGGTATGAAGGCGGCGGCGGAGTTGATAATTTTTATAACAGAGCGTTTAGATTGCCTCGTCCAATCGTTACCCGAAGAATTTCGCTTGGGCGTGTGTAACGCGGTCATGCACACAAAATGTCATCCAATTAGCGACGAGACAATAATGTCGCGCGCTTCAGAGGCCGCGCGGGCAGAGGTATGGCAGACGGGTTCTAGATGGCAGCCCTCACCGTGCGCATCCAATGGCTTGCCAGCTTTTTAACAGCCCGTCAGTTTCGCTCATTGCGGCAGACGCAGCAGTCACCGACGTAAGTCACTGCTAACATTAGAAATTCGCACGCACCGTCTGTTAAGGACGGTCTAACAATGTTTCCCCTCGCAGCATGGTCACTCTGACAGATTTTTGACCCGAGAACGGCACTGAACCTCTACTGGGCATTTTTGTAGGAAAAATATCCCTATTTAAAGCTGCCGGATAACGCTTGAAGGACCGCTGACTCTACCACGAAAAGGCTAAATCAGCAGCATAAACAGCGTCATTTTCGCATATATGTTTGCTTCCGGGCATCGTATGGACTAAAACGGAGCTTGTCCTGTGATTTTTAAGGTCCCACCGAGCTACCCTAAGCCAGTGGGTCAGCATCTGCTTATTGCTAGAAGTATGCCCCAACAACAGTAGAAGCGGCTACCATCAGATAACGCAAACAGGCCTTGTGAGCACAGAAGAACCGCGTGTTAGCTCCACGTTTACTCTGGCCAACGGGCGACTATCTGCGTGAAATTTTACACATCCTCACTCACTCTCTTTTCCCCCTGAAATGATCCACCATAAATCTCACTGTTTAGACATATCTAAGTATAATTAAAAGAAAACGCTCTTCAGGAAACCGAGTTGTACTCGTAAGTTTGTGACATCAACTTGTCGTCAGACGAACTGAACAGAGGAGAAAGTGAGGTGGTCGCACTAGATCAGTTGATGGAGCTGACACATGGTTAGGATGACTGACGAACGCAGGCCAACATTTCTTTTCTCAGGAGGACTTCGCTACGGACGCTCGTAGACAAGGCAGGTAAAAAGTATCCAAAGAATTCGTTTAAAACCTCTCAGTAATCCAAAACACGGGCACAGCACTGGCACTCAATCAACCTACATGGTAAGCAGCAATCGAAATTGGAACAACCATCTTCGCATTCAGCCGAATATAGAGAACCAATGCGAAGTTATAAACATACAGGACTGGATGACGGCACAGCAATGACCTCATCGTCCGACTTGTGTCCTTATAAACCCATTTTCAAGGCGCGTTCAAGACTTTTGGGTGGCTTTGCTGAACACCTTCAGATTCCTTGCAACCGTAACACAACCGAAACAGCCCGACCACCGTCACCAGCGTCGCCATACTGAAAATATTCCTCCCGCCTGTGTCCCATTTAAACAAAAAAAATTTCCGCCCGAGTTCGCCCTGGTTGGACATGTGCATGTCATTGCGGCAGAAATGCAACCAGGACAGAATGGACGCCACTGACGCAGTTTAGACATAGTGTACACTAAAGTAAAGACAAGGGAGAATGGAAAGGCCATTTCTGGCTCATTAGCCGTCATCAGCCAATCATACGCAAAATCAGACTGTGCTCCACCGGAGGCTCGAACTCGTGACCTGTTGATTAGAAGTTCAACGCTCAAACCCATTGCGCTGCAGGCTCGTTGCCCTGCCGTTTTCCACCCATTTTAATATTTCCGATCTAAACCGGAAAGACAAGGAGACAGTGACACAGTGGATTATAGCGTTGGGCTTCTAATCAACAGGTCACGAGTTCGAGCCTTGGGTGATTCACAACATTGGGGTTGGGTATGGTTCGCTGATGACGGTTAATGAGCCAGAAATGGCCATTCAAGTCTCCCTAGTCTTCGTCGGCAATCTTCATTTACCTTTACTACTAGCAACCATGCGGCTGCTGACGGGGCTCGAAAGTGAGCCCCAATATAGAGCGAGACGAGTGAGTTCCCTTAGCGATCGGTGGAGCGTCCATCCACCATAGTGTCACCTTGTCTAAATTGCGACCGCACATTTTGTCCCTCTCCCCTGCCAGCTATGAATCCATCACAAGAGGAGTGTATAATAAATTATCCTAGCTCAGACCAACACCTGTCGCTACGTCCACACTTTCTGACACCGCATTTGCCTTCTTTTACAAATGCGTGTACACAAAAACAATTGCCGAAATATTTTCCACCATTTATAGGTATCTCAACCATTCACCAATTGCTCACCGAACACTCGTGAATGGAAGTTTGCGCGTGACACACGTTAGCTTGGGATACATGCCACATCAGCCATTGAACGCATTCCATTACCATCCCGGACGGACCAGTAGTGCATGTGGAGGTGGAAGAAAGAATGAGTACGTCCCTTTTATCTTCTTCCTTCTAGCAATTCAGCGCACTCATCGCTATCATAAGCCAAGCAAAATGCGTCACAGACTAGGAGCTGGGCTTAGTAGCCAAAATCCCGACTCAAAACATCGGAAACAACCGAAACCGCTGCAGTTGAATGTCTCTTCTTCTTTTGACATAACAACTCGCATTTTCTCTACTGTTAGCTCTGACACGCGCGCCGGGCTCTGTCAAGAAGCGCCATGAATTGGAAGGCTGCCCATTTAGGGATAATTTGATCCACTAGGCTGAATTAACTCAAACGTAATGCTGCCTTTAAAGGATTCTCTTCCGTGAGAAGTGCAAACCCTCTTCTCGGAAGCACAGTTCTTAGGGAGTTAGAGAACAGGACGCATGTGATAGGGATGGACGGAACTTGGACCTTATTAGCTGGTGTGCCTGCGGCGTGGTCGATTCGTCTTGACTCGGACTTGTCAATGGAGAACAGCGAGTGTGGAAGGGTTTAATAAGGGAGATACCGCACGAGGACATTTCACTACAAACCAATTCACGCACAAGCCGTGGCTGCACCCTTGCAATAGAGGAAGTCAGTCAGTTCAGTGGGTTCAATTGGTGGTTCACCAGTCTCTAGGCGAGTACGTATCTTGGCGCGCGAATCAGTTAAACTATGATATCCTAAGGCAGGTCTTTCGACTTAAGGCTGACTCGCCATGGAACAACGAAGGAACTGTCTGCCTGGTGCATCCGATTTTTGTACTGAACCCCATCATATGAAGCTAAAAAAACATCTAGTCAGGAAAGTAGAGTGTAAACAATAATAAAAGTTCAATGTGTTTGGTACATGTTACATTATCAAAAATTTTAGGAAAAGATCACATGGTGGTTACCTAGGCTGTAGATGGTGCACGCTTTCTTGTCATCGCACTACCGCCCATTTGAAAGTAACATACCTATTTGCTTACTAAAAACACTAGACTTCATTCCGCACCATTCGTACCTTTGGCATTAACAGTAAAACACCTTATATGAGACATTTTTACAATCATCAGCACTATACAGTTGATTTTATATTTAATTGCTTCTTTCAGATAACAAGCCTTTTTTGCTTCCCACCAACTCCCTTATTATTTGTTTGAGTCTCCGATCTTGTGCAAATTGGCACTTTCTTACTGCCTGTAAACTTGAAGACACTTTGTTGTGAGTGTACTGTTTACATCTTGCTAATCCTCTCGCACTTTAGAACCGTGTTTTCGTCCAAATGGTTGTTGACTACGTACGGACGGCATGTAGTGAACCTACCCAAGCGAGTTAAGCTAGACAGGCTTAAAGAGGGTAGCTCAACAGAACTCTAGTAGAACCATCTGAACTGGCTACCTTTGGCGGTCGGATATATTATACAGATGGGAAGATAAGTTTACTGGTTTTTACATTGCTGAAAGCATTTTCAGGTGTTTTGGCTGCCCATTCGGTGCCAATACAATGACCGAAAGTCACCCATGACGACGCCTTTCTCCGTCCCTACTAGAACAAGTGCAACCAGTGGCACTCTACTAATATCGATTTTTTACCCTTATCCCCGACAGCGTTCACAATAGCTACTTTCAGCAATCACGTCAGTTCCCTGGTCTTGACCTCTCACGCGGCTCAGTTATTGATTGCTTTTCCCTAAAAGGACCGTCGCCATGGGCCTAGCCTGGAACACCTGGGCAAAACGATACATCCCAGTGTTCGATCCCGCCTATAACGAAAAAAATAAGCCTATCGGTGACGGCAGCTAGGAGGGCGTTTGAACGTCAGCAGAAAAAAGTAGCAGTTCAAAAGGCGTCTCGATCCTTCCCACCGTCTACGGTAGCATGTGCATTCCCTCCAGCCCTCCATTAGAATCACGGGGTTAAACAGACTGTTCCGGTGGAGGGATCGCAGAGGAATCTGGACATAGGCTGGGCGTGCGTCGGGGAGGCACCTGGACAACATTCTGAGGATATGAGTGATGGGGCATCAGGTGGTAGGTAAAAGGGTAGAGAGAGAGAGGGCGGGAAACGCAACCGGGGCGGGTGAGTGCCCCCGGTCCACAGAAATAAAAACCGTTGTTAAGCCGGAATCCCGAAGTAAGGAAAAAGGCCTCTGTCTGAGATCGTCCGCGAGAACGCCACTTTGTACTTTTGGTGTACTTTTATAGCGAATTGGAGGACAAAGGCCACAAGTTGCACACAGGATTGTGTGGCCAGTTAAAGCGGAAGCAGTGTGGGGCAGCAATCGCACTTTAGTTTTGGAAAACCTCTCCCAACGCTCAGGTCCGCGTACAACATTTAAATGTCAAATTTCCCGATAGGTGGTCACATGAGTACCGTCAGCACTCTCTGGGTGACAGACCCTACTTGCGAATGAATTTTAAGAACGGCAGACTGTTTAGGGGCTCCTAGGACGTTGCTATGCTAAAAAGTGCAATTCTAGGCATTCTGCTTAGTCCTATGCTAGTTGGAATAGGGGCTAAGCATTCAGCAAGGAAATATGCCGGTTCAGAACTGGATGGTGCACGACCGCCTGCAGAGGGAAGACCAGAGAACGGAACATAAAATCTAAATGATGTTTCAGCCTGCTCTAAGGTGTATGCGTCTACGG
The DNA here is from genome assembly GCA_017591395.1 of Schistocephalus solidus. Classification (NCBI taxonomy): domain Eukaryota; kingdom Metazoa; phylum Platyhelminthes; class Cestoda; order Diphyllobothriidea; family Diphyllobothriidae; genus Schistocephalus; species Schistocephalus solidus. The sequence goes on along the minus strand of WEDG01009830.1, from coordinate 15,283 downwards.
GTATATTCGAATTGGTAAGGATGACTTGTACGGCCGCCTAAATATGACACGGGAATAGGAACCACCTGCATTACATTTGGCTTTGCGCCCAGTTCTGTAGAGTTCAGTTTAGGGTCAGGATTATGTTAAGGGTTAAAGCTTGGGTTCGCGTTACCTGTATGGCCGAGGTTAAGGGTTAAGGTCAAGATTACTCTTCAGTTTTATGGTGGAAGCAGAATAGTCTGACGCACGGAGAACATTAAAAGCAAGGCCAACTGGCTCACGTGAACCGAGGTGAAGGGCATTTCGTGGGTAGGGAAGAACGAAAAAGCAGAGAACCCGGGAAAAGCACAAAAAGAAGGTGAGTTTAATTAAAACCTACTTACTGACTATAAATGAGCTAAGTGGAACTCGTGGAATTTGACGGAAACGGAAAAGTTATACCATGGCCCAAAGGCAAGGAAATCGTCCAGTCTGATCCTCCTCCCAGGCTGGAATGGTGACTTCTCGTTGTTGCTGCTCCCATTCTGTTTGGTGAAAATCTGGACCATCGTGCATGCACCAAACGTGTGCGTGTGTGTGTAGGTCTCCGGTGTTGTGTGTGCCTCCACACCCGGTATGTCTGACTCCCGAACATCCCACCTCCCCCCTCTCAAAAAGTCCTACGGTGGGGGCGACAGCAACCCCGTAGGCGGCCCAAGCTAACTCGGGTCGTTCTCCCACTAAAACAAAACCGCGACCCATAGTGAAGTTTGGCAGCCGTCTGGGATGTCCGAGCAGCCCTATTTAGGGAGAGCACTGCTTGTCTCCTCGCGGAGGAAGGGGCTAGAAAAGGTGTCCTAAACAAATGCTGGGTCTCACGTCTTCTGCAGCCGGCCGCGGCTCGCAGATCGCAAAATACGCGGTCATAAAACTAAAACAAACAACAATACCCCCCGTTCCAATCCCCCTCGCCATACCTCCCAGGCTGCTCGGGTGAGTCCACTCACACTAGCAGCCTAAAATGTTCATTCCCTTTAAGACAATCCTAAGAGCAACCGGCCGGAACGGAGGATGGCGCTAGTCGCTCGGGAACTGGCGCGCTGCAAGGTGGACATTGCTGCTCTCAGCGAGACCCGATTCTCTGAGCAGGGTCAGCTGGAAGAGGTGAGTGCCGGCTATATCTTCTTCTGGAGCAGCCGGCCAAAGGTAGAGCGACGCGACGCCGGTGTTGCCTTTGCCATCCGGAACGACATCGTGGGACATCTGCCCTGTCTGCCGCAGGATATCACTGATCACCTGGTGAGCCTCCGCCTGCCTCTACGGGGAGACTAGTTCGCCAACATCATCAGCGCCTACGCTCCCCAATGATGAGCTCTGATGCGGCGAAAGACACATTCTACGAGTACCTTCACGCCCTGCTGGCGACCGTGTCGAAGGTGGACAAGTTAACTGTCCTTGGTGACTTCAACGCCCGCGTCGGGACGGACCACGCTGCCTGGCAGGGAGTGCTGAGTCCCCACGGTCTCGGTAGCTGTAACCATAACGGCCTCCTTCTACTGCAAACGTGTGCGGAACACCGTCTCCTGCTAACCAACACCTTCTTCCACCTTCCAACGCGGGAGAAGGCCACGTGGATGCACCCTCGGTCGCGGCACTGGCAGCTGCTGGACTATGTTATCGCCCGGAGGCGAGATTGAGAGAACGTGCTAGTGACCAAGGCAATCCGCGATGCCGATGGTTGGACAGAGCACCGGCTCGTCATCTCCCAGATGAGGCTCCGACTGCAACCCCGACGAAGGCCCCAAAGTAAGAGGCCGCCAGGTAAATTAAATAATCTTTTGTTAAATTTGCCTGCTCACTGTTTTGATTTAAGCAACCAAATGACCGAGAAACTGCAGGACCTGCATGCTCCAGCTGATAATGCTACCGTGGAGACACGATGGTGTCAACTGCGAAATGTCATCCAGTTCACCGCCCTCGAAGTCCTCGGACGCGCACACCGTCAACACCAGGACTGGTTTGAGGACAATGACGCCAAAATCAGCAACGTACTCACGGAGAAGAATGGACTACACAAATCCTACATGGACCTTCGGACTGACGCCACCAAATCAGCCTTCTTCAGATGCCGGTGCCTTGTACGTCAACGGCTGCGGGAGATGCAGGATGCCTGGATGATCCGAAAGGCTGAGGAAATCCAGGGGTATGCGGACCGCATTGAAATGAAAAAACTTGTTCAAAGCCATCAAGGCCATCTACGGCTCGTGTATCAAGGGGACCAACACCGCTGCTCAGCTCTGACGGCACAACACTGCTGCCCGATGGGATTCGAAAAAAATCAACAAACGCGAGAATTTACGTATATATAACCCAACCAATCATCTCATAGGCAAATCCCTTTCTTCAACATTAAATAATTCATTTTGCTGAGGGCGCAACATGCAAGCAGACAAGATGCATATGGCGTACTGATGATCGGTAACAACCGTGAAACAGCTGTCTGCGTCATGCCTGTTTTAGCCTTGATAACATGCCTATGTATTCTATGTGGCATATGTCCTATGACACAATGTTCATTATCGCCAGTTACAAGCTGGTGGGCATACAGAATGGGATCGAGTGAGATTCTAACGACAACAATGAGAGTAACACGCTTACTTGACTACTGAAGAATGTACCGACCCGAAAGACCGCGGAACTTGCTGGAGGACCCGACGACATCAACTAAGTGGGATCCAAGACAATGCAACTTTTACGAGGATCGCATAGACAGTGCGTATGGATTTTTTTGTCACAAATAGATGGCTGGATAAATTGTTTTCTGATTTTTCCCTTGCCATTCTGTGACATTCAGACCCTGGAGAGTGTGCTACTGCGACTGCAATTTGAGCTACGATGTGAAAGGCATTTTTTCAAAAGACTGCATGGTTTCGGTGGGGGCCATCATTGCTGAAATCGGCGTTTCAATCCATTCGTGCCTTCAGGCTGAGTAAGCAGACAAGTCATCTAGCAAGAGTTAAAGAGCACAAACACAATCAATCGAAGGGGGATATAACCGGACATACGTATAAAGACGGTTAGTAAAAATGATTAATAAGTGCTATTTGCATAGCCGATAAATATACTAGTCATGGAGCGCGTTTGTGAATTCTTAATGAGCAGAAACTGTGAATTGTAAAATGAATTTTATCTACTGGCGAATCGTCACAAAGCTGGTTAAATCGAGGTGGCAGTACTGTCAACTGGACCAATACCAATACAAATGCTCAGTTACTTTTGTAGCAAAACAAAAAAACGCCTACAGTACTGTGGTCGAGAAAGTTGGAAGAAACTAACAGAGAGCTGCAAACTTCTGATTATTCCAGTACTGCTATTTGCCCATTGTTCCTTGGCTAACCGACGCAACAAATCGCCCTTAATGGCACTGAGACAATAGACGATGTCGGTCCTCGACACAGATTAGTTTCCATGGGTGGTTATAACTCGGTAACTGAACTCGGCGGTCCGGCCTCCCCTTTCGACTGGTGTGAGTATTACTGGGCTCCCCTGACCACTCAAGACACACCAGGACGACAAGTCCGGCGCTTCCTCCGTCTCCTCCTGCACGCAAATGCAGGGGGGAACTACTTCACGCTAATTAAGCAAGACCTTGTGGGGGGCACTAGTGAAGGGTCTGGTTAAAGGTGGGGCACTTGCTAGCCCCTGGGGCAACTAAAGCGCCAGTAGGCCACACCTCGTCACATGGATCCACGGGGACGCCAGGGCGTCTTGCGAGCCGCAAGCTGCTCCCTGACATCTGCCTGCCTCTCTAAACTTCAATACAAAGAATCCGACATAGGTGCATGTACCGAACACGGCAGGAGGGGCTTCTGCATAACAGACTATGTAAACAACCCAAACTAGACAGTTTGAGAACCCATGTGTTCATCGCGCTACTTTGTATCAGACATCCGACAGTTCGACCGTCATAGTCCGACGATGTTCCACAGCAGGGTGGTGCAGGGGCGGTGACTTGCGTGTGGATTAGTTTTAAGTGAGGGTAGACATGCGCTGTAGCTACCGCACTCTGTCTTCCCTCACCCTTCTGTGCTCAGTGTCAAGGCAGAGTCAAGAAGACCGGAGGCAAGGTCGGGCGCAAGTGGCTGGTGCGGCAGAAACTCCCCTAATCGTGCCGTGACGCCTGAATCAGATCTCACGGAGTGGGAGTGCCATGTATGGCAAACGTGGCTGGTGCGGCGTGAGCGTGCACCTACGCGTGCCACAACCCCCCCATGTTCGGCATTTGCTGTAGGAGCTTAACCCTGAATAACGCTTGTCATGCCCTAATCTGACCCCAGTGTTGGTTCAGCGCATCTGCCACGCAACCCATTTAGGGGCCTCCACAGGCAGCACAAGGCACAGATAAAGACAAAAGTCATCCAGAGCAGATAGAATGCCCTAACTTAATAGTTATGTAAATTGTCCTGGTGGGACTCGTTTAGCTGGCCTCCATCCGGTAGGACAGGGGAAAACGAACGCCGCTCTCCCGTAATACAGGTGGCACTGCGCTAAATTCCAGATAGCTTTCCTATTTTTCGTATCCTTACGCTAACACTAAACATCGCCCATACCTTAACCATAACCCTAACAATATTGAACTCGAGCACTGACCCGCAATTAGACACTTATACTAACCATAAAAATAATCCTACTTTTACCTGCGTTCTCCTTTCCTGCCAGGGGCGGGCAGGGGGAGGGTGGCGCCACATAAACGGTACCCCGATGGTCCTCGTGAAGGGACCGCTACCTGTGAGGGCTTAAGTTATCCGATTGGCCGGAGTTGTCATTTAATGAGCGCGGCCACAAGGTACTTCATAAATGTTCACACATTGAATCAACACGTATTATGCCCTAATAAACGCTCCCCTCTGACAACTTGGCCTCGTCCGGTACACGCTTCTGACATCCTTGTTAAAAGTCACAATAGAAATGTTAAAGTTGCTAATCACCTGTCGGTTGTAATCTTTCTTACCCACCTACCTTTTTTCTTACTCATTCTTTGGCTGAACTAAGTGGATGCGTTTGAAGAGTATAGCTTCATCGTCAAACGGAAACTTCAGTTGATAACTTCCAGAGGTGGCTTTTAATGTGTATTCCGGTTTTGGAAAAAAATTGTTGCACAGAATCGACGTTTTAGGCGAACTATGGAAACTATTTCACGCAGTACACCTGTAAAGGGTTTTTGCTCAGTTTCCTTCAATCCATTAGGCGTCCCTGTTCAGAAGAAAGGCTTCAAACCTGTGGAGAGTTCTTTCCATTGAGGAAACACTTATTTATGACAATTTTCACACAAAATTAGCTGATTCATAAATTGTTCACGCCTTTTGTACCATTGGGTTCAGATGTTTGCTGACGTAGTTCGTTGATGGTCCTACCATATTGCGAGGACACGGACCAGAGTAAATAGTTCCTAAAAAAGATAAAAACATAGTTTTTTATTCTCCGCTTTCACTGTGATTATTTCACTTAAAAGTTGGGTGTCCCCCTCCTCTTAAAATACTGCTTACCGCACTACTTATTTAAACTGATTACTCTGCCTAATGATGCGTGAAGCGCAGATGGAATACGGTCAGAGATGAGAGAGCCTGGAAGGAAATTTCTGGCTCGTTCTCCGTCAGCAGTCAGCTATGCGTTAATGCTCGAACATAGAAACCAGAAACCTTAGACCAGGTCCAAACATTTAAGCCCCGTATTGACGTCCCCTATTTGACTCCTTGTGAAAACATACTAAATTCGTTTTGCGTTGAAACTGCAATGCAATGCCCTTACCTGTAGTCTTTACAGTAAAGGAAGGACCGGTTAATCAACAGATACTAGAATGACTGATGTTTCCTCATGAAATGTAAAAAAACTTTGAAAATGTGTTTTCGTTTCGAAAATGATTGCCTAAGTATGGTGATAAGATTACCAATCATGCAGCATAAGGCCACGAGATTTTGGTCATGTCAGCATGGAAGATTTGAACAAGCTTATTTTCGACTGCCTACCAAAATAAACTATGGATAAAAAACAAATACATAAGCAACATGACTTCTTCTTATAGATTTTCAATGCCATTATAAATTCAAATGTATTTTACAGAAAGTATATACGAAAGAAATCATTCCTGCACTCATTTCATAGTAACTTACGACTTCTTCAAATATCCTACTTGAAGAAAAGATATATTACTTGATGCTTCAATACTTTTTACAGGAAACTTAAGCGCGAAATGCAGCATAGGACTATTTTAAAACATTTTCTGCTTGTGTAGTTTTAGTTGCAGAGCTTGATTTCATGGATAAGCTTTAGGTACATCTAAGAATTAAGTTAAATTTTTTAAAACTATTTTTGAAACGATTTCGACACTCCAAATTGTCTAAAAAGGAGTCTAAACAACACCGTATTACTCTGAATAGTTGTTTATTTCACTTATTTATGAGAAGGGTAAGGAGGAATTATATGGCCACCTAATTAGGACACGATAATGGGTACTCCCAGCCCACTAAAGGCAGGTGGCCTTGCAATAAATTTTGGGAAAAGTAACAATTCCGTGGATTTCCACTAGCACTGACTCTAACCTAGAACTAAACTGTTACCATAACCCTACCCTAAACTTAAACCCTATAGTTAACACGAACCCAAACCTTTACCCTTAAACATTCCTCATCCTAACCCTACCGTTAACCATAACTCTCACGTCGATCTACAGCCTAAGTTCCCCGGAATTTGGCAAAAGCCACATGCACTGCTGTTGGTTTCTATTCCCTGTCTTGATTAGGCGACCATACAAGATCTTCTTACCATTCGGAGTTTGGCTGATAGACTTGCAACGAGTTCCGGGTGATTATAGATGTTTTGTGCTAGTTTACACACTATATGTACACCGGCTCGAAGTCATCATGGAGCTCCGTGTTGAAACGTTTTGAGGCCATGTGCATTAACCAACCGAGCTGGGGTTCGGCACCTTGAACTTCCTGGTCTGAGAGGGATAGGCGGGGGAGTGGTGTGGGGGAGTAGGGGGAACCCTAACCGGCCATGTTCGTAATACTTGTTGAGGAGAACGGTAAGGATGACTTGCATGACCACCTATCCAGGACAAGAGAACAGGAAACACCCGCAATGCGTGTGGCTTTGCAACAAATTCCCTGAAATTATGTTTAGGCTTAAGGTAAGGGTCAAGGTTAAGGTCAGAGTTTAGGTTAGGGTCAGGATTATTTTAAGGGTTTAAGATTAGGGTTCGTGCTAACCGTAGGCTTTCGATTTAGGGTAAGGCTAGGGTTAAAATCAAGGCCACAATTCAGTTTTATGTTAGAGTTAAGACACGAGAATATTTACCCTTCCTGAAAATTATCGCGCTCTGTTAAGTGGGCGGGGAGTTCCTATTCCGATGTCCTATTTAGGCAGCCATACAAGTCATTCTTACCAGAAGAACGCTACACAGTGCTCGTGTTAGGTATTCACCCCCACACGGGTTGCATGGAGTTTTTTTGTGAGAGGGGGTGGATAAACGCAGGGATTTCCCTCTTAAACTACAGCAACTAGGACTGATCGAGCGAAATTGAACCACTTTTTGGCTCCACTTAATTGGCTGCCTCAATTATCTGTGGAGCATAAGGAGACCAAGGCAGATAGTATAATTTCGCAAGTTAGGAAGCCATTTATTTAACAACCGACATCATGCATATTTAAATGTTTTCCCGTAACGCCAGTACATTCATAGCAACTTCTGATTGGTTGACCTGGCATGGCGGCACGCATGACCTATGAAGAACCCTTGATTGTACGTGCGACCAGCAGAGCACATCATCACCTGCCCGAAATACAGCATATCCTCTCACTCTAGTTTCATAAAAGTGGAAGTTTAGCTATCAGAGGGAATAAGACATGTGAGCACTAATTATCTTTGTTCTTCCACGGCGGGCTATTTAACCGGAATCTATCGGGTGTCTAGGCACTGAGTAAGTCGAAGTCCCTTTGTCGCCATGAAACCCCAGGCGCTAGCCAAAGACAAATGGGTATGTTTTATTTTTTGCGATTTTCTCGAAATTCCACGTCAATTTAAAAAACGTCTAAAGCTATTTATAGCGTCTCGTGAACACGTTTAGTATACAATTGTTTGTTTCACGTCCTATAGAGACTAGCACAAGATCCAATTTAACCCCTAAGTGTTGCAACCTTTAAATCTATCAACTATTTTAAAAATTTATTTTTTGGTTACCAAAGAATACCTAGGTTTAAACTAGGGACAAGCGAGCTCCCAAAGACACGCTAAGTAAATTTTGAGGGAAGCGGGAGGTTTAGAGAGAAAAAAACACTGGCTATTTCGCAGACAGATAAGAAAGAAACTCTCCGATTCTTCGAAAAGTTGTACTTTACGTGACTGAAACTTCGCCTCGCGCAACTTGATATACTTTAATCGTCATCTGCTAAAAAGGCAAGATAGTTGACTTGACTTTACAAACAGACATCACATTTATATGAAATGTTATCCACCAGTGTGGTGGAGCGCATGCTGGACCTCGTCAAAATCGACGACCCTGCGAAGGCCCTGTGAACAGAGAGACTTTATGCTGAATCATTCATAGTTGCCAATAGAAGAAAACGGAAGAGTTTCAGGAAGCAATTCAGAAGAAGAAGAAGAAGGTGCGATCACTGGGAAAATAAGTTCATTGGCCTATCGTTTCGGATTTTCACGCGAAACCATCTTGAAAGACAGCCGCAGAAAGGTAATAGAGGATCGGGTGCAGTTGCGGACGGAGAAACTGGGAGATTACTCTGGACGCGAATGGGCGAATATGCAATGGTGGGACAGGGGAACGACACTAGCTCCCAGATCGCGATTCATCCAATGGGACCTGGCAATACCTTCAAGTTTTCGGAGGCCGAAAGTATCGCCGGAGGTGACAACCGCGTGAGCCATGAGCTGCTTGAAACATGGTTCTCCGGTCCGCGTTCAATTAACAAGCGCAATGACCTCTCAAATGGGCAAGTAATCGTCATGCCAAGCATCGACACCGAGGATGAAATCATGACCACTAACGACTCGGGTATGGACCCAAAAGCCATCATCTCATCAACTACGACCACCAGCGAGGAACACAAGTACTGCTAATTATAATAGGCATTTTTTGTCTGGCCACTGTGCCATAGAAATGTCGCGCTCTTTCTGCCTCTATTATCCTTTTCTGCAACTGGGTAAGGAGAGAGAATAAGAAACGTCAGGCCAATAAACTCCTCATTCCAGTGATTGCATCTTCTTCTTCGCCTGCAAAGCCCAATCTATGTAACCAGTATATGTCTGCTGAACGGACTACATACAAACCTGTGATCTGTCCGACTTAACGCGAGTCCTTTCTCAATAAACCAAAGGCGATAACACAGGGGAACTCGGTACCCACCTTGAATATCTAAGTAGCCCTAGCCCAGTAGATCTGCTTGGTCCCTCACTATAGTGCTCCCAACACCGATACCAGCTAAAAGCCCAGACCTGGATTTTGCCGAATGAATGAGTCAACAAGACAAAAAGGCGCTCAGAACTCTGTTCGTAGTATGATAAAGGCATTTTTTATATGCTATTATTAAACTGCCTACTGTCAGTCTGAAAAATATAAACATTCTGCCATGATTTACCGAGGTTTACAACATTCAAAGCTAGCTGCCTTTTTAAAAATTCAGTTAGTTTGGTAGTGCGAAAATTTGTCCATAAACGCCAGTTTATTTTCGGCAGTTGAATTACGTAAGTTGAGTGGATAAACTTGCATACAAATTTGCTGTATGCTTGTAAAGTCAGCTCAGCTAACTTGCCATTTTAGCAGACGACGATAGCCTCTTCTTCCTTTACTAATAATCGTACATAAAAGAAAAATTCCCTTGCGATAAAAAACGGTGCACCTGCTGGAATAAATAAGCAATATAGTCATTCGCAAATGTTTTAGTGAACTGAGGATATCAGATTTCCAAAAAAATATTTGGTCTCGCTGACGTACATGCATATTCAGCGAAAGCGTTTTAGAGAGTTACCAAATGCAAAGCCATGGCGATAGTAAGTTAGGATATTTGTAATATTTAATATTATCCAGAAGCCACTAGGGCAAAAATCTAGCAAAAATGTTACTTAGTGGTCTAAGTGCATGTGCCTTCCTTGTGGTGGCATGTTTTGAATATCTTTTCATTTCTTCGAGATTGAGTTATAGTCTAAATATAATGCATTCGAAAGAAAAAAATTACCTCCCTTCTTAGTAGATTTAAAGGACAAGAACAATTTTACACTGCTTTTATCAGTGTCTTTCATCGTTCGGACAAAGTAAATGCATTTCATGCAAAAGGAAAATGAGGGAAAATTGTGGGCAAGGGCTTTAGTAGATAAATATAGTTCACAGAAAAGGCTCACTTCTCACATCAAACCCCTTCAAAATTTTGCCAGGGGTGATTAAACTGCAGCTCAACAATCATCCTCTTTCCATTAATTTATAACCAAAATTTTCTTATGGGATCAACCAATGCATCGTCGTTACTTATTTGTGCCTAGTCAGATTACGCAATTTAGGCTAACAGTGCATCATAAAAGGATACTACTTCCTACATCATCCCCACACAGTGTCAACTTTTGTAGGAAACTGCGATGAATATGTTCAGGACAACAGAAAGGGAATTATAAAATTGTGAAAAAAAGAGAGCACGGCTTGGCAGTTTTTTAAGTCCCTGCTGGACTTAACTTTTACGACCTAGGTGTAGGATAAACATGAGAATGTTTTCCGCAGTCAATTGTAGCGATAACTCTCCACGTCGCCCCTCTCCCCCTTGAATGCTGTTGACACGGCTGGTGGGCTCATCTGTCACCTGGGCAGATAAAGAAGCTGGAAATGGCCCATTTGCGGACAGTTGACGTGTGCTCAGGTCTGAACACAGCTAACACAAACACCTGTGGAACGGAATGTAGAATTACTTACGGATACACGTTGAAAAGATAGGCGCTCCACTTGCAGACAAGATACATTCAAGTCCTTTTTAATTTTTGCACAATAACAGCCAAGTCATTTGCACCAACAGTCAAAATGATCTTGCAGAATCTTGTAAAGGCGGGAATTAGTAAGAAAGAGGAGGAGGAGATTCAAAAAATTTTGGAAGTAAAATTGTACAGATATACCCAGCCGATCGAACTATTGCCCGTAATAATCTGAGGTGACGATAGAGAGCGAGATGATACATGTTTGTATTTCATGTCGGAGAGATGGCACAAAATTTAGGAAGGCAAGAAAGCAGGTCATTTCTTAAACAACACGAAAAGCACACCTCTACTTGCATATGTATATTGACTGGACGAAAAAAATAATGTATGGATGGTTTTGAAAAAAAACGTACTCTGCACCTCAGCACAGTACGTGCACCTATCTAGTGCATATAATAGGCTGACTTCATTGCAGTCTCGCAGTAAGTAGCACCGTAATTCAGTAATACCTCTTCTGGCACGTCAGTCTCAGGGGTACTGCAATGAGTCTGTTACTGCGCACTATGAATCCTCACTTCTGTTCTCGTTCCCCTTCCCCCTTCCGTTAAACACCCTCCCCCACTACGTTCGCACACTCCATTCCTCATGACATGTCTTACCTTCTTCAGTTTCCTCATTTGGTCGATTAGACTGGCCCTGAGGTACGCACAGGTTATGCAGACCACAGGGCATGGATGAATGACAGTATGCAGCCGGTTATGGTCACTCCTTAAATTACAACTCATTCCTCCATTCCTTTCAACCTGAGCTCTGGTCTGAGAAATCCCCATTCTTCAAGAGGGTGCCGACTGCTTTCATCTGGATGGCTTCATTAAGCAGTTTGGACTAAGATTGGACAAATAATTTTTAACAACCACAGTGTGTTCCCTAGTTCAGCTCAATGGTCGCAGTTATGCTTGGTCTCCATTTTGTCGATGTATCCTTAAGCTTACCTCCTCACCTTCTCTGCTCCTTTCCGCTGGACACTTTAAGCCTTTTAACGGCCGGTTGGTTGGGCCAATAATCCTGTTTCTTTGTCATCCTACTGCGGATATAGTGAAGCATAAATATAGATAACGGAAATTGAGAAGATAAATTATCAGCAACTAAAATGCTGCGCCTTTTATTTATTCGTCTATCATGTGCCAGAAAATACCTCTTTTTTTGCAGACAAGCTTTTGGCAAATTTGAGTGGAAATCAACGTTATCTTGTATTCTGGTGGCCTCCTACGCTAGTAGCTATCCTAGGATAAGTTTGTACATCCTCTTCTGTGAGAAAAAGGTAATCGGAATTCCAGAATTTTCCCAAACGGAACTTGCTGCACTTGAACATTGATTTTTTTCGGGCATCTCAGATGAAGCAAGGTGCAAGAAAGCGAGTTATTTATAGAAAACTAAAGGTTTTATCACTGTTAAAAATTCAGCTTTGCGAAGCCATGTGCTTTAATGTCCTAAAAACCAGTAACAACGTCTACTTGCAATCCTTTGTTTAGACCTCCTGAGAGTGTTCTGCCTAACGCTAATATCTTACTGCGAATCGGCCGTCCACAAAAAGCAATGCAAAATGTGAAATATCTGGTATGAAAATTTTTGTATGATAGAGTTTTCGTTAATGTCTGACTGAGAAGCAGAATGGGCAGGCGATTAGTGCTTTTCACAATATTTTAGTATTTTATATATTTTCAATCTTATAACGGAAACTAAAAGTAAACAAATAGAGCAAGGAAGACTCCAATAAAATTTAATATCCAAGGGCTCACTTCTTCGGTAAATGCTTTCCACAATTACCTTATTTTTAAGAAGTTGCTAAATACATAGAACAGAATGTTACCTTGCTGGCAGTCGATTGAAATCACTCAAAATCGCGAAGTATTCATCGATATTTCAAGGATGGTGTGAAACGCATGGTACACTAACACCTGAAATACCTTCGATTAAAGTTCTTTTTCTAGGGTATTTAAGTGCAAACTACATAAAAGGATTATTTTCAAACCTTAGTCTACTTGGGCTGTTTTATTTACATGTTTTTTTATGCATTGATAGGAATTTGTACATATAAAACACCAGTTTATTCAGTTACAACGAATTTTGCCGTTTTCGGAATTTCAAATTTTCTAAAAATGGCCTTTCTGAACAACTTAAAATTACTTCTAGTATTCCGTTTATGTTTTTAATTTACATAAAATCGCTCATTATTAAACCAGAGTTTGCTACCATTTCCTGAGGTAGAAAACTCACTGTGCGTCTCCGTTCACGAGAAGCCTTCTTTTGCCTTCATTGGCTGAAATGTGCTCGGCGAGGATGTCAGAGGCCTTTTGAACTTCCCCATAGACTAAGCTTCTTCCATTCCTATCTGAAGGCTGGCTTCTCTCACATTTAAGCGTTGGTCTTGCGTGCCAGTCTGATTTTAGCAAGGGTTTTGATATGTGTACTGTTTATGGGACGTGCCAACATCCTTTCCTTGATTTTCAGGACTGAATGCGACTTTAGATAACCGTTTGCCTTTTTTCTAGGTCTTAAGTTGTAGCACCGAAGTACTGATCTACCCGAAGAGGGCCTTTTGGACTGTTTTTTTTTACCGATGTCATCTGTTTTTGCTTTCTTGAGCAGGTTCCCATGACTGGACGAAATGTTTCTGAGTCAGAGTCTTTTTTGCAACCAAGTCTAATCCACATGCTGACCTTCTACTAACACAGGTTTGGCCCTGTAGATCGTGAATCCCTCCATATCCACCGCAAAAATTCAGTCTTTCACTGTTTGTTTTCCCTCAATTCCCTCCTCCTCCTCCTTCTCACCCCAATTTCTTCCTTCTTTTCTCAAACCGATGACTCTCCCACCAGCAGAAACCGATGTCAAAGTACACACAGCTCTGAGGCCACAGATAACAGAAACGCACAACGTCCACATTGATTCATCATTCAAAAGAGAAGCCACCTGCTCATTTCATAGGCCATGACTTGCTACTGATGATCGAATTATTAGAGATAAGTGTAACTTAGTACTCTAAGTGGTACTTAAACAGTATATATATATATATATATAGTTAAGGAACACTGATGTTCCGCTGTACCTTGGAGCTCACTTTAGAGCCCTCGCGGGCAGTCGCATAGCGACTTGAGATATATGTTAATAAGATGGAACCGACAAAGACAAGGGAGACCGGAATGGCCATTTCTGGCTTATTAGCCGTCATCAGCCAGTCATACCCAATCCCAGGTGTGGATCACCCGGGATTCGAACCCGCGACCTTTGGTCATTGAGTGTAACACTCTACCATTGAGCGACGGGCCCGTTGTTTTGTCGGTTGCGATCGGGAATATGGACTATGAAAGTGTGGTGTTCAACGATCTGGTTAAGGAACACTGATGTTCCGCTGTGCCTTGGAGCTCACTTTAGAGCCCTCGCGGGCAGTCGCATAGTGACTTGAGTTATATGTTGATAAGATGGAACCGACAAAGACAAGGGAGACCGGAATGGCCATTTCTGGCTTATTAGCCGTCATCAGCCAGTCATACCCAATCCCAAGTGTAGCACAGATGGGATTAAAACCCGCGACCTTTGGTATTTGAGTCGAACGCTTTACCATTGAGCCACGGGCTCGTTGTTTTGTCGGTTGTGATCGGGAATATGATGATAGTGTGGGGCTCACCGATCTGCTTGAGGAACATGTATGTTCCGTTGTGCCCTGGAGCTCAGACTAGAGCCCTCGCAGGCTGTCGCATAGCGACGTGCAGCATATGATGAAATGAAACCGACAAAGACAAGGCAGACAAGAATGGCCATTTCTGGCTTATTAGCCGTCATCAGTCAGTCATACCCAATCCCAAGTGTGGCACACCTGGGATTCAAACCCACGATCTTTGGTATTTGAGTCAAATGCTCTACCATTGAGCCACGGGCTCGTTGTTTTGTCGGTTGTGATCGGGAATATGATGTTAGTGTGGTGCTCATTGAGCTGCTTAAGGAACATGTATGTTCCGTTGTGCCCTGGAGCTCAGACTAGAGGTCTCGCAGGCGGTCGCATAGCGACGCGTAGCATATGATGAAATGGAACCGACAAAGACAAGGGAGACCGGAATGGCCATTTCTGGCTCATAAGCCGTCATCAGCCAGTCATACCCAATCCCAAGTTTGGCACACCAGGGATTCGAACGCGCGACCTTTGGTATTTGAGTCCAAAGCTCTACCATTGAGCCACGTGGCCGTTGTTTTGTCGGTTGTGATCGGGAATATGATGATAGTGTGGGGCTCACCGATCTGCTTAAGGAACATGTATGTTCCGTTGTGCCCTGGAGATCAGACTTGTGCCCTCGC